>JAGFMF010011719.1:159867-178234 GCA_019455555.1 Galemys pyrenaicus | reverse complement strand
AGGTCTGCCGCGCCATGTGGGTCCCCTCCCTGGCCAGCAGCAGGGATCGAACTCGTGCTGCAGTGGCTGTGGTTTGCTTCATAGTGCGTTGCTTAACCCTCTAATGCTCTCCTACTTTTTCTTCTAATTTTCAAAACGCATATCATTGTTACAGGATTGAGTTTCTGCTTTCCCAATTCTTACTTAAAAAGCCCTCAATGAATAGCTTTGTATAAGGATTTACATTATTATCCTGGGTCCAAAAAGAAGTACTGGAATGGAGCAGTTTATCTTTTCAAGTTTTCTACTAAAACTACATTGTTATTATATAATTGCAATAGATGTTAGTAGAAAAGATAATTTTGCTTCTCATAGATTAAGGTTGTATCTGATTTTAGCAGTGACTTTTCTGCTCACTGAGTTGTGTGCTGTCTTCTTTTACAGTTCAAACGGTATGTCAGTAAGCTTCGAAGCAAGAGCACCGTGTTCAAAAAGAAGCATCAGATAATCGCTGAATTCAAAGCCGAGTTTGGACTCTTGCAGAGGACAGAAGAACTTCTGAAGCAACGTCATGAGAACATTCAACACCAGCTGGTATTTGCATCTAAGGGGTGTTAAAAATACAAGTGCCAGGAGGCTTATATGATACAGCTTTGTACTGAGGGCAATATTTTTCATTGGAAAATCATAAAATTATTCATTTTCTTTGATTAATTATGAGATGCCATGTAAACCGATTTTATTTATTTATGCATACAAGAGCTGGGGTACACGCCAGAGTCCAGGGAGGTGAGAGGATTCACCAGAGACAGACTGGGGAGCAGAACAGGCAGACTGACTGAAACACACTGCTGAGGGCAGCAGCGGGCGAGGCAAGAGAGGTCTGCCACGCCATGTGGGGTCCCCTCCCTGGCCAGCGGCAGGGACCGAACTCATGATGCAGTGGCTGTGGTTTGCCTCATAGTGCATTGCTTAACCCGCTGTGCCACCAGGGAGGCCCCAAGCACTAACTTTTTGATGCCTACTGGCTTTGGGGTCATATTATTAATAGAATCTGAACTCCGAGTAGGTCTTTCTTTTGCTTAGCTAGTTAATATGAGCAAAGTTATATTCCCTAGGGAATCGCTATAAAATACTTATTTATCACGGCCTGCTGAGCAGACATTTCTAAGCAGCCATGTCCACGGAGCTCTGGCAAGAAGTGTTCTGGGAAGGTGCCAGGGGCTTACTCCGTCTGTGTTTGTGTGCTGCTCGTCAGAGAGGCTTTAAATCCAGAGGAGTCCTTCGCAGCGAAGTCGCTCTCGTGGCGGGTGCCAGTCCCTCTGAGTTTTCTTTTTTGCTTTCACCTGTGGGAAAATGGTTTCATCAAGATGCTGGTATACCAGACAGCAATGATCTGGTAGAGAAAACGGAGTCTCGGCCCGTGTGTTTCGCTGGTATTAGGAACTTTTCTGTCTCATGCTGTTGAATTTTATATACTTGTATGGAACTTAAGATTGAAGTTTTTTTAAAAGATGAAACATTTACCACGCATCACATATGGATTATAACAGCACTGAATTTTTTCACTGATGTGCAGCAACTGCGTTATAGTTCGCTTCGGAGTATCTCCACACTTCCGTTGTGAGCTCTTGGACCTACTGGTTACCGCTCAGGACCGTGCATTCGGGGGTCGTCTGGGTGCCGCTGTGGCTCGCTGCACTGTGACCGGAGGACGCGCCGTGCGGTCTCGTCCTGTGGACGGTGCTGAGTGTTGGTCAGGCGCGTGTCGTTCCGTGTGCAGCGGAGGAGCGCGTCTGCTCTGCAGGCGTCGGGTGGCGCTCTGCATTCTCTGTTCAGCCCCGCACGACAGTCACACCTGCCGTGTTCCTGTCGCCGTGCCTGCCCGTCGCATCCATCCGGCATCGAGAGGGGTGCTGAGGCCTAACTGGGTTGTTGCGTGCCCTGTTTTCACTTCTCGTTGCGTCACTTTTACTTCACATTTTTTCTTAAGTTGGGCTCCCTATAAGCAGAGCCTGTGAAGGGAATACTTGGTGCAAGGGCTTTGTTGGGGGAGCGTGTCTTCGGAAGAAGGGCAGGGGCAGAGAGGGGGCAGACGGGCAGCAGGAAACAGCCCAGCAGAGGCACTGTCCTCACCGTGGCCGCGTGTAGCTCCCTAGACAGCTGCAGCCCCCTGGCCTGGAGCTCCCTTGGAGAAGGGGCGACTGTGAGGCAACAGCAGCCGGCCTTCACGGCACCAGCCACCATCCACCCCTCGGACTGCTGGTCTCTCACTTTGCACTCAACTTACTTCATGTAGGTGTGGCGAGGAGGGCACTACAGGGCTCTGGTTGGTGAGAACTGCTCGGAAAACTGACAGGAGGCGAGCTAATGGCACACGTTAAGTCTCACTGCTGCAACTGGTCCCTTGGGCACACCTGATGCCCACATGTCCTCCTCTTCCCACTGCCTGCTCTAGACACGCCCCGCCCCGGCTGGCACGTCCACGCGGCTGGGGGACTTTCTTGGTGGGAAGGCCCAGGCCTGGCCTCCAGGAAGTGCGGACTTCAGTGCCCAAGCCCTTGTGCTTGCAGGCACTGAGGTTTACCCCAGGGGGCCACCTGAGTAGCAGAGGTTTCCTTACCTGCCTGTCTCAGCCGCGCCTGCGTGGCCTTGGTGGCTGCAGTACAGCGCCTTGCTCTGCCCGCTGGTCTGTGGGCACGAGGAGCCCCGGTGACAAGGGGGCACAGAGCGTCACGTCCGGGGGCCTCTTTGCACGCCTCCTGGTGGAAGGAAGCGTGCCGCCAGAGCACGGGTCGGGAGTGGGGGCGTGGGAGCCCCGGGCCTGGTGACAGCCATCATTCAGGGTCCCCGCACCCACGCCCCCATCTTTTGGACCACAGCCCCCTACAGTGTCATTGGTTTAAGGTGTACTCCTGAAGAACAGAACTCGTGCTTAGAGAGCGCCAGCCAGCCAGCCAGCCAGAAGCAGAGACAGCGCGTGCTGCTGGCCTGTGCGTAGCCGCGGTCTGGCAGCGTAGTGTCTGTCTGTAGTCGGGCGCTGGGCGGCCAGCGGCGGAAGCCGGCTGACACCTGCCGGTCTTCCTCTCAGTCGTTCAGTGCCTCTTCCGCGGTGGGACCCTCTGTGGCCACGGACGCGTGGAGATCTTCACCCACGTCTGCCCCACAGTCCCGCCGCTCGTCTCTCCCCCGACCCCGTGCCCCGTCTCCAATCCTGCCGTCTGTCCCTCCAGGCCCTGACCAGTGGCCAAGCCCCCTGCTACTGCCAGAGGACACAGGGAAATCTAGGGCTCGGGGCTTGCCGGTGGCTCTCCCCGGATCTCCCCACCCCAGCACGACTGTCTCTCCCCTATCAGGGCCCTGACTTCCACACAGAATATTTGCCTAGATTAAGTGTTAAGCCTTCTCTGAAGTTCTGCCAGCTTCACGTTAAGTCCAGGCGTGTTTTTCAGCTTCCCGTGCCCTTCACTCCTAGGACCTGGGGTTTCTCTAAGCCCTGCGGAGGCTCTCGGCCCTCCTCGCTTCCTCCTTGAAAGCGCATTTGTTTTCCCCCAGGTCACCTTGATGCAGCTGGTCAGCTGGTGCTTCTCAGTCCATAGAGGCGGCCTCCTGGGTGTGGGGAGACTTTACCCCGAAGAAGTTCTCGCCCCCAGGGCCTGGCTCTGACTCTCTTTACAGCCCTCGCCCTGCAGGAGCAGCCCTTCTGGGGTTCCTGCTGCCAGTCTGGGCGTGTGCCCGTCCCGCTTGGCCAGGTCCTGAGACCCCCTCCCGAGCACTGTGGGCCCTGGAGGTCACTGCTCAGCCCAGCCCGGCTGCTCGTTCCCACCGGGCTTCTGTGCGTCTCCCTCCGCCCGCCCGCCCGCTCGGGGCTGGGGACGCCAGCGGGAGGCTAGTCCAGAGTCTCGGTCGTTTCCACTGCTCCTTGAGGCTCCTGTTACTGGGCGCCCAGAGTCCGCCCTCCTTCCGCTCTCTCTCAGCCCCATTTCGGCTCTTCGTTCTGTTTGGTTCCTGTCGCTCCACCAGAATTTCTCGTCAAGGGCACCAGGCCTTGTGTTGCTAAGTCCGGCGATCAGCGCTTAGTCCTTTTCCTGCTTGACCTGCTAGCAGCGTTTGACATAGTCGACAGCCCCCCTTGCTGCAAAATGCCCTTTACTTGTCGCCGGTTCAGGTGCTTTGCTTCTGCGTCTCTCCCTCCCCAGCACCCCTGCCCCTGCTCTGCGCTTGGTCTTCGTTTTCTCCAGGGTCCGTTGTCAGCGCATGTGGGCGGCCCCGGGGGCCCTCGGGCCTCTCCTTTACCCTTACCCCTGTGACGCTGCCCAGCCCACGCGCCAGCGCCACCTGCAGCTGCTCACCGAGGTGCACCTCGAGGCCCGAGCTCTCCTGGCTTCCGGCGTGCGCACACGGCACGTGGGCCCCTCCGCATGTCCGGAGCTCAGCTCTGGTCCTCACTGTCCCCTTGCACCTGGGCCGCCCTTTAAATCCGCCTCCAACCTGAGCCCTGCTCTTCCTCACCTCAGCAGGCGGTGTGGTGTCCCTGCCCGCCCCCGCAGGCCGGGAGCCGTGCCGCGTCTCTGCCCATCACCGTCACGACTCCATCTAGTCACCGCATGCCCTGTAGGGCCTGTCCTCAGAGCACAAACAACAACCTCTCGTCGCCTCTCCTGCACCAGCCTGGCTGCTCCCGACGTCTCCCACGGCGCGTCAGAACAGTCCTCCGGCCGCCGGTCCCGCCCATGTGGCTGCTCTCGAGCTTCATCTCAGCACGGACATTAAAGCAGTTGTTTAAAAATCACACTGTCTCTCGGTGGGCCTCTCTGGGGCCTCGGAGTTCAGTCTCAGGCTGTCACCACCACAGCGCGAGTCCGATCCCCGGCCAGGGAGGGACCCACAGGGTGCAGCAGACCTCTCCTGCTCTCCTGTCTCCCACTGCTCCCTCAGCAGTGTGCTTCAGGGCATCCGCCTGTTCTGCTCCCCGCTCTGTCTCTGGGGAGTCCTCTCACCTGGTACCTATGGCCTGCAGCCCAGTTCTTCTATGCAAAAATAAATAATAAAATCTTTAAAAATAAAAAAATCTGCTCTCTTCCCTCCAATAGTCTGCTATTTCATTTAAAATAGTCCAAGCTCTTTCATTGCCTTAAAAATAAGGCAATGATGTAACTTGTCATCTGAACCAGGACACTTTGGGGCTGCAAAGGCAACAGCCATAAGCCGGACTGCGGTGGCTGCAGACTGGGGCCTGTCTGGTCTCCGCTCCTCCCGCCAGACCCACACCAGGTCCTCACTCTTCCCGCCGCACCGGGTCCTCCCTCCTCCCGCCGCGCCCGCGCTGGGTCCTCCCTCTCCTGCCGCCAGTGTCGCCAGCCCCGGCCACTTCTTGCAAGGTCAGGGCACTGCCCCCTGCTCCGCCTCCGGCACTTGCAGACCTGCTGGGTCCCCTGCGGGGCTTTGCTTAGATGTCGGCATCTCAGGGAGCCCTGCTCCAAGCTCCCTGTCACTCAAGGCTCTGCCCCTTCTCACCTCTGTGTGTTTGACTTGGTTCGCGTTCCGCGTGCACCCCACTGAAGGAGCCCTCAGCGGGAGGGTACCCCCGGCCTCGCTGCTGTGTGTCTGGTGCGGGGCTGTGCGGGGCACGTGGGTGTGTCGTGGGTGCGGCCAGTGGCGAGCACGGGGAGCTCCATCTCTTAGAGCAGGTTGTTGGCGCGACCGGGCCGGCGTTTTAGATTCTGTGCCGGGACCCAGCGCGATTCTGGGCCTGAAATCAGAGTCTGTCCTGTCATCTGAAGACACCATAGTGCAATCTGGCGCGAGTCCACTGCCTGCAAAGGTGCAGAGGGGTTCTCCAGGCTAATAAAGACCACCCTTTAGGGTTCTGAATGAATTTATTTTGTTTAAAACTTTGTTCTGGGGCCTCCCTGGTGGCGCAGTGGGTTAAGCAACGCACTCTGAAGCAAACCGCAGCCACTGCAGTATGAGTTCGATCCCTGCTGCTGGCCAGGGAGGGGACCCACAGGGCGCAGCAGACCTCTCCTGCCTCCTGCTGCTCCCCTCAGCGGTGTGTTTCAATGGATCCGCCTGTCCTGCTCCCCAGTCTGTCTCTGGTGACTCCTCTCACCTCCCTGGACTCTGGCCTGTACCCCAGCTCTTGTGTGCATAAATAAATAAATCTTAAAAATAAATAAATAAAACTTTGTGGTGAAATTTCATATTTCTTGGGGAAGAATCAAGGTTTTCACTCCTATTTTGTGGCTCCCATTTTTGACACCTGTTTTGTTTTGTTTTTTTTCTTTCAAAGCAAACGATTGAGGAGAAAAAGGGCATTTCTGGATATAGTTACACGCAGGAAGAGCTGGAGAGAGTGTCTGCGCTGAAGAGCGAAGTCGACGAGCTGAAAGGACGGACCCTGGGCGACATGTCCGAGATGGTGACCGCCCTTGCTTCTGTCGGGGCGGGGGGCAGACGTCCTGTGCTCGCGGCGTTTGAGTGTTGCCTCTTCCCTGTTTATGTGTCCTTTCCGTGACCTCGCGGTTACATCCCTTTACTGAGTATGATGGGACCGCCGCTGTCTACGGCAACTTCGTCATTTGTTTATTCAACATTAGATTTAAATATTTCCCTACGTCGGTCTGCAGCCGACATGGCGGGTACTTGAGTCGTCGAGATGGGGCTCCATCTTCCGGCAAGTCAGATCGACCGAACCGCTTGCCCCTTGTTTGGCACTGAAGTGATCTGTTAGGTTTTTTTTACTCTCACGTGTATGTCACTTCAGTCACTGTCTTGATATATGTAGTAGTTTGTGATTTTACCTTTTATGTCATCTGAGTTTTTTTCAATGACAGGTAAAAAAACTGAATTCACTGGTAGCTGAGAAGAAATCAGCTCTGGCCCCGGTTATAAAAGAACTCCGACAGCTGCGTCAGAAATGCCAAGTGAGTGAGTTTGAGTTTGTGATACTTTCAGTATTCTGTTTTCCTCAGACATATTAGCTAGAATATGTTATTTGAGTAATTTATAAAAAAAAAAATCATCATTATTATATTGACATAATGCTACAAAGAAGGTAGTCGTGTGGCCCACCAAGGCTTTTGTTTAATATATGCTTTTTGTCATGAATTATTGGGAGGAGAAGGAGGCAGTTAAGCTGAAATCACAGGTGCAGCTAGATAAGTGTTCACACACGTGACTATGAAGTCACATTCTTCTGTGGCCAGGTGGAAGCACGGCGTCTGCCAGTGAGTAAGGACAGGTTACCTTTCCATAATAGCCTTGCTTTGAGGAGCAGCGTTGGGCAGCTCTCACTGCTTACCATCAGTGGTGAGATACCATCATTTGGGAGCTAATTCCAACCACTGCTTTATTTTTTTAAGATTTTTTTTTTATTCATATATGAACTGGGGTACAGGCCAGAAGTGCGGGGGGTGAGAGGATCCACCAGAGACAGAGTAGGGAGCAGAACAGGCAGACTGACCGAAATACTCTGCTGAGGGGAGCAGCGGGCGAGGCAGGAGAGGTCTGCTGCGCCCTGTGGGTCCCCTCTCTGGCCGGCAGCAGGGATCGAACTCGTGCTGCGGTGGCTGCGTTTTGCTTCACAGCGCGTTGCTTAGCCCACTGCGCCACCAGGGAGGCCCCCAACCACTGGTTTACAGGTAAACTGTTAGAAGGTAAATAACATTCACAGATTTTGCTCAGGTGGCCTCTGTGGTTGACATTAGAAGTCGTTTTTTTAATCGCCTCTCATGCAGTAATGTTAGTTTTGAATGTGAGTGGTGCTGTGCGTGCCTGAGACTGAAACTGTGAAACTCCTCGCGAGTGCCGTTCACAGCTCAGAGAAGCACGCAAGGAGGCCATGTCCCGCGAGACCAGTAGACGTCGCTTCCTTTGTGTAGACGCGGGGGGGTCTGGGCGGGCTCAGTGGCTCGTGCACACAGACAGGTGGGGAGCGAGGGGGCCAGGGCTGGGTCTGGCGCCGTGTCGCTGAGTCAGAGCCTGCCAGCCCCGCACCGCCACCGTGGAGGGAGCGCGCGGGCAAGGCCCCGCTGGCAGAGGTGTGTCGTCTGGCAGGTGACATGGGGCAGCACATGAAGAAATTCAGGAAAAAACAAAGGACAATCCAGCTTAGGAACGACATAGTAAAAGTATAATCAGAATTACGTAAACAGGTAAGGAAAGGGATTCCAAGAAAAAATGACAGTCGAGATGGAAAGGCTTATGAGTGAGGACATCAAGGGCAGTGTTCTTGGGTATGCTCTAACTATTGATTTTTTTAATCCTTTCCTGAGTGAGGCACTCAGACAAAAAGATCAACTGTGTGTACTTCTAGTGATGATAAAGTTTATCCCTTTCAGTATGCTAATAAATGTGTTTAAAAATTATTAGATTGATTTACATTTTAAATGAAGAGTGCTATTGAGCGGATGTATAGGACATTCGAGGAAACATGCTGTCGTGGCAATCCGAGGATGGGAACTGCATTCTGTCTGGAACGGCAGAGGTGCTGTGAGCAGAGAGCATTTTGCCGTAGGGAGCTTCAGGCATCTGCGCAGTGGGTGCAAACCAGTACTGCTGCCGGTGGCTGTGATGGCGACAGCTTTCGTAAGTGCTTTAGGCCGCACAGTGCCCAGCGAGAGGGTCCCCCAGCCGGTAGACAGAGGGACGGACAGGGGAGGGGCTTGCCCCAGCTCTCACTGCCGGCAAACGGCACGTCAGTTCTCCCGGCTGACACCACGGCAGTAACAGCCTTCGTTAGTACGTTCGTGTGTGTGGGCCTCTCCGTTCCCACCACCAGCCTCAAGCTCCACCGCAGCGTCTTCCACATTAAAGATCTCTGCATAATTAAGCAAGTAGCTACTTACTAGATTCTCGTGAGAATTTAGTGATTCCTAGTTCGTGCATTTAGTGTTCCACAAAACTCATAAAATTGTTCTCAGGTTTGCTACAAACGAGGAAACGGAGACTCGTGATGGGGAGGTCGGATAACTCGCGTCAGGGACCAGCGGAGGGACCCACTGCCTTCTGCTGAGCCCCGGTGCCCACTCGCAGCGAGGCCGGCGGCGCGCGAAGCCAGGGCAGGGCGGACTTCGCAGCTGCTGGGACGGGGCTCCTCCCGGGGGAAGGCAGCTGTGCCGTTGCACTGGTGTGCAGAGACGGCCTGGACCGCACGGCTGAGAGCAGAGCCAGGCGCCCCTCGACGGCCCGGGAGCTGCTGGCCTCTGCCTCTTCGGTGTCCTCACTGTGAACCAGCCCTTCTGCGTGGGTGGTTGCAGGTGGAAGGATACCCAAAACCCTTTGCGACAGTGACTAATACGTGGGACTTTCAAAAAACTTTCGATACTTTCAAAAAGGTATTTAACATGGTAATTATTAAATTTAGTTTTAAAGGAAGGAATATTACTGCTTTTCAACCAATTCGTTTTCTAGGTATACCAGATCTTGAATTCTATAAAATTTTGTGTTATAGTCACATGAGCAAAGCCCGTTCGTGTCTAACGAGCCTGCTCTGTGAAAGCAGCACTGCCTGCCGCTCCCGTTACACAGAACGGGAGCTGACTCACCCGCTCCCAGCTCTGGCCTTGTTCCTCACGCGTGGGAGACCCCTGCCCGCTGGGCGCTGTCCGCAGCTGTTAAGCCGCCGTGCAGTTGTGATTCCCATAGCAGGTGCTGGGAGCAGTCAAGTTCAGAAACATACAAATGTAGCAGCTGGGGCGGGGCGGGGCGGGGCGGGGGGGGGGGTGGGGGGGTGCGGTGAGTCTGGAGGCAGGGGAAGCAAGGGCTCCCCAGCTCCCCGCAGCATCAGGCCCTCCAGGCGTTTGAGCGGTTGGAGGGTGACTTGCTTTACATGTCTTTGCTCTGAAAGGAGAGAACTTGCGCGCTTTTCAGTGTCTGATTTCAGGGCCTTTGGTCATTGCCTGCTCGCATTTTGCCTTTCTCCACGCATCAGCCTCCTTCATCCAAGTATAGTTGTGCTTTCTCCAGAAACCTTCCCCGATAAAGCACGCGCTGAAAAGAGCCAGCCCAGTCACCTTCTGTGCACGGTTTCCGGAGTTTTCATCGTTCTGTCCTTTTCGTGTATTTCACACTCAGAACGACATAGATGCACCGTCCTGTTGTGAAGCGGTGGACAGCCCGCAGATATTAGGATTGTCACAGTGAACTGCGGGCCCTGGATTTCCACTTTAACAACTTTTTGAAAATTTAGAGCATCACAACACGCTCATCTAAATATTTTATAATTACCCAAAATTCAAATAGCGTCTTGAAAAGTTCCACGTTTCTTCTGGTGGCTCACACACTGCGGGTGACCTAGGAGCAGTGTTCAGCACCTCTCTGCGCCCCTCTCTGCTCCCCTGCCCCTGCCCCTCCAGTACTGATCCTCCGGCCAGACTGCTGAGTTTGTTTAGTTTCATTTTGTCCCTCCGTCTTGTTTCTTTATGTCCCACATAGGGATGAAATCATCTGGCGCTCCTTTACTCCTCCTGGTTTCCTTCACTTAGCTATAGGTCATTGCGAGATATGATAATCACGAACATGGAAAATACTCGTTTTAGAATATACAGTTTGGTAATTATTGACTTCTCTAAAATATTTCTTCTTGATTACTTTTCCTTCAAAAAGTAAAGCCATGTTCTTGGCAGGAATTCAAATGGTACAGAATGAAGGGGAAGACTAGAAACGGTTTCTTTCTCTGCACTCCCGAGTCATAGCTGTTTCTCAGGTGTTTTCCAGATATTCCCTGACAGTGAACGAATGGATAATTACTTATTGTTTTCCACACCTTTGTTCTGCTCTCTAGAAAGCAAAGGCTTTTCTTTCTTCTGGCCAGAATTGACTGACAGCAAGACCAAAACGTCTGCCCCTTTTGTCTGCAGTGGCCTGCTGCACTTTTGCCTGTGTTTTGCTTTCAACTTTTTAACAATTACGTTGTTTCTGGTGCATTTCTAAATAGAGATTGAATTGGCTTTTGTTATGTGGTAATCTAAAAGGTGAGTTTTAATAGATAAGTTTAACCCATTTATACTTACCAACATGCAGGCACAGACATTTGATCCGAGTGCATTCTATGTTTTGCCTTCAATTTTAAAGGCTGCAAAAAATCCTTGTGTGCTGTGTGTGTGCTGTGTGTGTGTTTATTTTCTGGCTTGTGGATTTTTTTTTTAATGGCTGTATTTGTAATTTCACCATTTATGGTCCATTTCTACTAATCCCACTGTGAGCAGTGATGGGTTAGTATTTTTCCTCTTCCTTCTTCCTCTCCTTTTGCCCCTGATCTCGGTCAGTTGTTACTCTTGTTGACTTCTCACATTGAATGTGCCTGTGCTGTTATTCATTTTGTCAGCTTTACATCCTTTGACGTTCCTCCTCCCATCCCCAGCAACTGAAAAATAAAGAAGCCAGTTGATTTACTGTGCCTTCTGCCTCGTGTGGGTTTTGCTGCGCCGCGGTGCTGCGTCGTCGGGGCCTGCAGCGTTTACACCTGGTCCATTCCCCCCGTTCCTGCTACGGCTTCAGTGCTGGCCCTGTAATTACTGGACTCCGTGCTCACCACCAGTCCTTGCAGTGAGCCTTTCCCCGCTTTCTATTGTCTGATTTGTCTTCGAGTAGAGTCCTCAAAAAAAAAAAATCCTCACCAGAACAACATTCTCTGATGAGTTCATGCACGTGCTGGAGCTGTTGCTTTAAGTATTCAGTAGCAGCTTGACGGCGCGCCATAAAATCCTTCCGTCACGCTTCCTTAGGGATTTTAAGGATCGCTGCACCCTCTCGTAGGGTTCGGTGTGGCTGTAGAAAGAGCTGAGGCCAGCCCACGTTTTTTAATGACTCGATCCTGACAACCCCAGTTGTGGAGTGCTGTGCGCTGCAGGTGTTCGCAAAACAACTTCCCAGATGTGTCGCTGAGGACTTCCTGGTGGAGTGGGAGTTGGTGGATGGTGTGGAGTTTCAGTTCTGCAAACTGAAAAGGACCCCGAGATTGGCTGCACTACTGCGTGAATGTTCTGACCGCCCCGGACTGGACACTCAGAGATGGCTAAAGTGGCAAATGCTGTTTTACCACGGCTAGGGAAAGACTCCGGGCTTCCTGCGGTGGCAGTTTCTAGTCTGCTGTTTCGTACCGTCAGCTGGCAGTGCGCATGCCAGCCCTCTTGCTAGCGTTGTTTTGGTTATCTTGCGTGGTGTTTACTGTCAGTTTCCTTATTTGTGTACTTAGTAGCTTGCGGCAGAGTGTTTTGTGGGCCTAGTTCCTGACATCCAGCTTGAGAATCTGGCTTTTAACACTGAGCTTCGCCCCAGATACCTTCACCCCAGAACGTACTGGCGACACGTTCGGACTGACTTCTGTTTTGTTCGTCCGACTGTTCTGCTTTGCCGCTCCCTCCCCTCCTTTGCACTAACCCTGTTCTAGCTCCTTTTCCTCTTTGATTTTCTTTTTTCAAAACCCCTTTTATTGTGTTAGTATTGACTGATGTCCTTCTGTAATGGAGCTGTGGGCCCGCAGCAGGCATTGCCCAAGCGCACCCACCACCAAAGCGTGGTGGTCAGTTTTTCTGTCCTTGCGTTCTAGTATTGCTTCTTTTAAATGTTGACCATATCTTCTCCCGACAAAATCTAAAGCTGATCAGCCTCTCCCAGCAGTACAGGGCCCCAGAACGGCTTCACGGCCCCCTCCTGCTGCGCACGGGCTGTAGTTCCAGTCTGTCTCTTCCCTGGAAGTGGCGTCGCGGTGGCCGCTGCCGCGAGACTCACCTGTGTACCTCGCGGTCCGCGCCGGTGCTTCTGGTGTCGCCACCCTTGCTGCTGCATCTGGTGTCCCCTTCCTGCAAGTGGATGTCCTTGGTTTGTCCTCTGTGTACTTCTCTGGGTAAAGCGTCGTCACTTTAAGTAAGCCATCTATTTTTCCTTCTTAAGCAATTGCTTGGTTGACAGTTACTTTCACTGCTTCTTGGTTTCTCGTTGCGTTAAGGGTCTGCCGTTGAACTTAGCAATTTCTTCTTAGGTAGCGTCTTCTCTGTCACTGGTTTTAATATTTCTGTCTTTGTCTTTGGTCTTGTTCAGTTTTACTGCCACAGTCTAAATACAGATTTAGTTTTATTTACTCTGCTGGGCTGGGTGCTTTTTGACTTCCATTAATTCTTGGGAAATTCTACATAATATCTTCAAATGTTCCCTCCCCTATTCGTTCCTGTGTGTTCTCTAGTAACTGCTTTTATTCCGTTCCCCGTTGCTTAACCTCACTTTAGTGGTTTCATCTTTCTGTCTCTCTAGGATGACTTTTGGATAACTTTTGGGCTCTGTTTTGTTTCTCTGTTTTCTTTCTTTTACCTCCTGAGCTGAGTCTAAGCTTACACTGATGACATCTACTTAATTTTTATATCCGTGACTTTTTACATTTTTGTCTATTTTTACTCACTCACATAGGTGCGGTTTTGCATACACATCACTACATATGTTTGCTTGTTTTCCAGTTGTATCCTCAAGCCCAAGAATGTTTCCTGAGACTGCTAGAAAATCTCCATCCGGCATCTCGTCGGTGTCTCAGGCCGGTCCTGCTCAAGTCAGCACCTCGGGTCCCCTTTCTGCCCCGCCTCTAGGCGCCCGGGTTTCTGAGAGCGGAGCACGCCGTGCTGCCTTTGACTCCTCTCACCGGCATCGCTGTCGTCCTCACGCCTGTGTTTTATGATCGCCTTTATATTTATTTTTTAAGCATTCTTCATTGAGGTGGCACTGGTTTACACACCGTCTGTGACCTGGAGGCGTCGGCTGACGCCCTTCAGGTGGTGTCACATGCCGCGCCCACCCCAAGCGCCCGCCGCCCCCCACCGCAGTCATGCGCGCCGCGCTCTGCACGCCCCTCGGGCCTCCAGCCCCAGCTCCGCCCTGCGCGGGGATCTGGGAGTCTGTTCCTGGCTTGGCTTTATCGCATCCTTTGTGTTGCGTCTCTGTATGCCACATATAAATGAACCATCTGGTATTCGTCTTTCTCCTGTGGCCTGTCGGCCAGCACAGCCCCCTCCAGCTGCGTCCGCGGCTGGGAATGCCGAGCGGTCCTTCCCTGCGCGGCCGGCCCGCGGTGTCCGCCGGCTCTCGGCTCTCGGCTAGGCTCTTGCGAGCGCGCTGCGGGGAGTGCCCCGCCCTCCGGAGCCTGCTTCGTGCTCCCGGGCAGCCCGGGTGAATCGCACGGGAAGGCAACGCCAGTATTCTGGGAAGCCTCTGCTGCTCTCCTCGGGGCCTGGGCCAGGCGAGCGTCCCCCTCGCAGCGTTGTTTTTCGGTCTTGTTTTCAGTTCCTCTTTTCGCGTAAGCCTGCTTGTTCAATAGGGTGCTTTCTGTTCTCCGAAGTTCCTGTAGGTGTGCAGTGTTCTGCTGGGTGTCTGTTTTTTCAGTATCCTCCTGGTTCTCGCTCAAGGATCGATTGTTTCCTTCTTGTTTATGCTTTTGGATCGTGCCTTGTGTTTGGAGTTTTGTCTTTTGGATCCTGGCAGTGAGGGTGGAGGGTGTGTCCCTCTGGGGTGGTTTTGCCTTGGTTCTGGCAGGTGCTTTAGAACGTCACAGCTTGGAACTCATCTTGAGTGAGTGTCTCAGCTTGGAAGTTCTTAGGCAGGTAGAGTCGATTTTTGCAAGCCCCAGCCCCACCTGAGGTCAGGCTCTTGTTCTCGTCGGGCTCTGCAGCATCCCAACTGCATTTATTATCAGCTGGCCCCTCAGCCTCACAGCCAGAGAAAGTGGCCTCGTCGGCAGTGGCCTCGTCGGCAGTGGCCTCGTCGGCAGTGGCCTCGTCGGCAGTGGCCTCTGCTCCCAGCAAGGGACCAGCGCCTCCCTGAGGACCGGCCTCGCTGCTCTCGCTCACGGCCTGAGCACCCTTCCAGCCCTCGGGCAGTCGTCCTCTCTCCAGCCACCCTGAGTCAGATGGGGCCCGCCAGCGAGGGGGGTGAGCTCGCTGCTTTACCCTGGTGGCAGCGCCTGTTTCCCAAGGTTGTTCTGAGGTCGGCCTGCGTGAGGCCAAGCCCAGCCTCAGCCCTTCCTCACACTTCCGGGGGCCATGGTGGGTGCTAACGTGCTGCTCTGCTCAGGCGTCTCTGCCCCACCTGGACCCTGGCCCTCCCCCTCCGTCTGCAGCACGGCTGTACCCTCCCTGCCCCAGGGCGGCCACGGGCAGCTCCCACGTCTGGCCTGGATTCCTCTCCCTTCCTGGAGAGTGCAGTTCAGCTCTGGATGTGAAAGGATGTTGGCTTTACCTGTTCAGACATTTGTAGGTGCTTTTAGCATTCTAGGTTTTTGTAGCAGATTTTCAAATGAACTAATTTATCAAATATGGCATTGGAGGAAAGTTTGAAAGTGCTCAAACAGCTCAAAGCAACAGAGTTCAAATTCTGACACCTCTTCTCAGTGGTATAAGCTTTGGCAAGTACCCGCCTCCCTGAATGTTCTCCAGACTTGATGTGGGGACCAGAACACCCACCTCAAGGACTTGTGAGATTTAGCTACTGTCATGTCCCCGACATTTTATAAAGCTCCAACCGGCCCTGCTGAAGTCCCGGCCTCTCCTCACACTTCCCAGACACGCTGTGGGCAGTGGACGGCCTGCGTCCTAAAGGCTTGTCCTCGCTCCCACGCCTTCACTCGTGGTCGTCTGTCAGCGCCCGCCCTCTGTCCGCCTCCTCCCTGACTACCGAACTGATGCGTCACACCTCAGCATAGACCCCAGTTTCTGCAGAAGGGTGTCCGCACTGCTCCCCAAGGCTGGTGAGTCCAGCGAGAGCCCCCAGGCCCCCTAAGTCTCGCCTTTGCCCATCGAGACGCTCAGCAGCTGTTTACTCGCCTGGACAGGACGTGGGGGAAATGGCTTTTGGCCGTTTTGTTCACTGCTGTCCCCGACGCCTAACAGTTTGGCACGGCTGAGTCCATGGTGGCTAGTATGCGTATCAGCGCCTTCACCTGTCACAACTCTCAAATGTCTGGTTGTTGTGTAAGCAGCTCAAGTATGCCAAGAAGCTTAGAGTTAAATTACAGGCCTCACAGGGTGGGTGTTGTTTCAGAGCTACAGCTACGGTCTTTGTTCTTCACTCGTTCCGTCCTTCCCCCTCATGCCAGGAGCTGACCCAGGAGTGTGACGATAAGAAGTCGCAGTACGACGGCTGTGCCGCGGGCCTGGAGAGCAACCGGTCCAAACTGGAGCAGGTGAGGGCCGGTTCTGTCCCAGCCCAGCAACAGGGCTGCCGTGCGTGCTTCCTCCACGCCAGCAGCGTCGGCAGGTTCCAGGTCTCCACCCTCGCGCCCTGGCACCTCCTCAGGCCACAGACCTTCAGCTCTTCAGAGCCGATGTGTGGCGGCTCAGTCTGCGCGCCGCCGGCCCAGCCCTCCCGTGGTCTCTGTGCGCGTGCCCGCACCGCAGGCCCGTGGTGTGCTCCCGCCTGCAGCCGCAGGGCCTGCGTGCTCCAGGTGCCCTCCTGGGCTCCCTGCTGTGCTTGACACCGAAGGGTTCCAAAGCCACGAGCTCTGCTCCTCAGCCACGGGGCCGCCCCTCTGGCCTTTGTGGCGGGCAGACAGGCCACGCTTGTTTCACCGAAGAGTTGAGAGCACGGAAGACGCGCCCCGTCTTCTCTCTGCGGTGCTCGCCTCCCAGCGCTGCCTTGCCCGCCTTCTCCTTCTGGGCTCAGCCCAGCTGTCACCTCCTCACGGAGGGTTCTCTGCAGTGCTGCCTCACGCGGCCTGCGCCGCCATCACGCCTGCTGCAGACCCCCCCGCAGCACCTTCCCGCTGGGCCTGTTCCCTCTGCCTGAGTGAGGCAGGCTGTCTGCCTTGGTCGCTGCTGTCCCCGGCACCTCGCGCAGTGCTGGGCACGTGCTGGTAGTTAGCAGGCCTTCGACTAACGTGTGGGTTTGAGTGCTGCCGTCTCTAGATGTCGCTACTTAGTCTGTTACTGTGTCAGCCACAAGAGAGGAACCGACTGTGATGACACTTGTGTTGTACATTTAAAGTCCCCTCTGCCTCTGATTACAGCGCTGCTCATTTAAAATTATATGTTGTAGGAAGTCAGAGGACTCCGTGAAGAATGTCTTCAGGAAGAAAGTAGATACCATTACACAAATTGCATGATTAAGGTGAGACCAACAAAGTGCATCAGAAACTGCCCTGGGATTTTTCCGTGTGAGGCTTAGCCTGAACCCCAGTGCTTTCCGCCGTAGAACCTGGAAGTGCAGCTTCGCCGTGCTACCGATGAGATGAAGGCTTACGTCTCCTCTGATCAGCAGGAAAAAAGAAAGGCCATTAGGCAAGTAAATACGCTGTTTCTCTAAGTTGAGCTACTTTGTGTTTTTACCTGTAGAAGTTTTAGAAATAGGGTAGAATTATACAAGCTTGGAATATTTGAGTAAGCCAGGAGCGAGGTATCATTTGGGACTAAATCTCATTACACATCTCCCGAAGGCTCAAGTCTAATAAGTAAAAGAAGTGCGTATTAACTTCCTTACTTAGCTGTTGTTTTGTCGTAGCGAGAGCTGTATAGCATATGTTTGCCACTCTGACCGTCTTCTAGCTTACAGTTCAGTTGCGTGGATGACGCAGCCATTTTGACTGCTTGTTGCTAAAAAACGTTCCACCCTCCACACCCCCACGCCCCTCTACCCCCGAGGAAATGTAACCGTTAGCAGGCCCGGGGCCGCAGCTCAGGGCTGCCATGACTCCAGCACCGCCTTACCACGGGCGCTGAGATGGTCTTTGAGCCCGGTGGTCCGGCCCGCGGTCACTGGCTGCCGGGCTTAGCAGCAGCTGTGGTTGCTGAGTCCCAGCCCCAGAGCCACACCCGTGCCACGGCCTGGGCGGTGGGCTCCGGGCCTAGCACGTGCTCCGTGACAGAGCGAACGCGCCTGCTGAGAGGGGCGCTTGCCGCTGGCTGCTCCCTGTGATGAACTCTGGCTGGACAAGATGCCTTTGCTTCGCTCCTTGTCGTAATGCGGGTGTTTTGCTTTTCGCACTCAGTGGGGCTCCAGGCCTAGCCAGCGGTGACCCCGTTTACCGTCGAGCCCCAGTGGCCTCTGTGCTCGTGTTGCCCAGAGTGTAAGAGGCAGAGTCTCATGAGGCCAGATGGCTTTTCCCAGGGTGCGCTGGGAGCAAGTCCGCCTGGAAGCCCCTATACAGACAACAGTGTTTTTTCTAATGGTCTAAACATATTGAACATATTAAATATAGTTATTCAGATTCTTTCACAGAACGTTAACTGTTCAAATAGAGCTACATGGTTAATGCTACTGTTTCACAAATGTGAAAAGTTAATTTTGTTCTTGAAATATAAGAAGTCTAGAAATTGGGCCTCCCTGGTGGCGCAGTGGGTTAAGCAACGCACTGTGAGGCAAACCGCAGCCACTGCAGCACGAGTTCGATCCCTGCTGCCGGCCAGGTGGG
>JAGFMF010011719.1:108366-159817 GCA_019455555.1 Galemys pyrenaicus | reverse complement strand
CTCTCTGTGGTGAATCCTCTCACCCCCCCCCCCACACCTCTGGCCTGTACCCCAGTGCTTGTGTGCATAAATAAATAAATCTTTAAAAAAAAAAAAAAGTCTAGAAATTTTCATTTCTTCCAAGTTCTGGTTATAAGTAGAAGACAGCCTACTCCCAAACTATCAATTTCATGATCAGTTTTCTAACCAGATATTCTTCATCATTTGAAAAAAACCTTCCTAGTTTCCCCATAGAAAAATAATGTGCTGTCACTGGAACAGTACTTGAGAAAAATATTATGGATAAAATGGAGTCCATATTACTCTGAACTCATTGATAAAAGTTTAAAATGTTATTATTATTGCACACACGATATTTTTGTTATCCCACTTTCTACTTTTAGGACACTTTCTGGCAAGGCCAAATGTCTTAAGAAATTAGCTTGGTTTTGAAATAGTCTCAGCAAATTTAACCTCATGTATAGAGGCAGCATGTTTTATTTCGGTGAGCTAAAATGGACTCGAATTTTGTTTATAACCTGTAGTTTTGTGACCGAGAGCAAATAATTCCCTCACCTATAAAATAAGGAGAACAACCTCTCCCACAGAGAATCAAGCTAAATATAATGCATGTAACAGTGTTTTGGAAATCATAGAGTATGAGTTTCTGAAGGGCAAGGAACCTCTGTGTCTTTTGAATCTGACTGCGTTCGGTAGATAACAGGTGTTCCATTATTGCCTCCTGCAAAGATGCAGTGAATAAAAAATACATATTCTGTTATGTGAGAAAAGAATATGAGCCTGTTGATTTCTTGAGCATATGTAAATATGAAATTCTGGAACAATTTGGACATATCTCATGCCTGGATCATAAGTGAACTATTTATTTTTTAAAGATTTATGTATTTATACATACAAAAGCTGGGGTACAGGCCAGAGTCCAAGGAGGTGAGAGAATTCACCAGAGTCAGAGGGGAGCAGAACTGGCAGATGGACCGAAACACACTGCTGAGGGGAGCAGCGGGTGAGGCAGGAGAGGTCTGCTGCGCCCTGTGGGTCCCCTGCCTGGCCTGCGGCAGCAGGGATCAAACTCATGCTGCAGTGGCTGCAGTTTACTTCATAGTGCGTTGCTTAACCCACTGCGCCACCAGGGAGGCCCCATAAGTGAACTGTTTAGAGCTACCTGACGTATAACTCTAAATTCTTCTTGGACAATATGTTATTTACATCCTCCTTGCCGTTTTTGCGGGAGAGCTGGAAAGACAAGCACAATTTCCACCTTTGGTTTAGCTCTCCAAGGACTTTGGGTGCTCTTGATTGTCATTCTGTCTATTCCAATCACTTCACCCCTTACTAATCTGTTTTTGTACAAATACGAATCTTCCATCACTTAGGCCGCTGTAGTGCTCTCTTTGTGGTTTGTGATTTCTTGAAATTCCTCATTTTGTGTTACTCAGTTTCTTCTCAAATATCTCATTGTCATTTTACACAGAAACATGATCTGTTTCCATCCAAAGTTGCATTCTCAAGTCCCTTATTCTCGTTGGTGTTGGTTCCTTTGTACTTATCCTTCCGTCTCTGTCCTTAACACAATAAATCTTACTTTTTGTCTTATGTACTATTAAAATATATTAAACATATTAAAATAGATTTTTACTTAAAAATGCAATGTAATGTTATTTGTATTTTCTACATTAGAATTTGCAGACTTTTTTAGTTTATAAACGAAATTTTTGCAAAAGCAAAGAATAATCACTAGGAAATACAGATACAGCACTCGGAGTTGAATGTTCTCCACTGCACCGAGTCATGGAGACGGCTGCCTTTAGTTTTGGGGACACGTTGTTCTCAGCGCTTTCCTCACGCATTTGCTGGTGTGTCTTTGTGTTTGTGTGCGTTAGCAGCTGCGTGGGAAAACGTTATGTGAGTGTACACAAAAATAACAAACGACATAGATGGTTTTTCCCTTAATAGTTTATCTCGAATTCTTTCCACTCTATTTATAGACCTACTACCTCATTCTTTGTATCACTCCGTCTTGTTCCTTTGAATGGATGTACCATAACGTGCGTAAACATTTCCCAATGTATTGACATTTAGTCTGTTTGCAGATTTTCACTTTTGTAAGCAATATCGAAGTAAATAGCCTATGCTTTTACCTTTACTATTATGTTTTGAGAAAATTGTGTGGGATGACTTCCTAGAAATGGAATTGCAGGGTTAGAATTTATTTAATGTTTATTTAAGATGTGTCTCTTTTCTCCATTCCGCAAACCTCTTCAAAAACAAACTATAATTAAAGCAAATGGGTTAGCACTGTTTTTTGTCATTGTTTTAAGGGTAGATTAACCAGAAATAGTACTTAGCATTTTTAATTTTCTCAACTTCTTCTGTGATGTTTTGCCTTTTTTCCCTCTTAAATTACTATTTACCAGAAGGACTGACTAAAGATGGGGAAAGAAAGTATTTGAGTTTTATTCTGACTCTAGTACCCTGAACTGTATTGTCAAGTCTATTTAGATAATAATTTGTTATTTAGTTTCTAATCAAATCAGCTGAAGTAAATTGAAACTAAATCATTCTGTTGACTCCCTAGGGAACAGTATACCAAAAATATTGCTGAACAGGAAAACCTTGGAAAGGTAAGAATATATATATTACTTATTTTTTTGAAATGT
Organism: Galemys pyrenaicus; assembly: GCA_019455555.1. Lineage (NCBI taxonomy): Eukaryota > Metazoa > Chordata > Mammalia > Eulipotyphla > Talpidae > Galemys > Galemys pyrenaicus. The sequence continues at coordinate 157,160 of JAGFMF010011719.1, read as the reverse complement.
GTCTAATTCAGATTTTCAGGACATGGTTATGGGATTGTCTTTCTTTTTTTAAAAGCTTATATCACTGATCAGATAGTCTTAAGTCTGCATCCTAGAAATAATTATTCATATATTGTGGGTTGTTCATTCTGAAAGTAAAAATGAAAAATATGCTTTGTTGCAGACTTAATGCACTATGTAGCTTAACTTATTGGTCTGACTCAGTAAATTGGAGATGACAAAATTATTCACCCTCATTACATATTCTGGTTTGAATCATTATTATAAGCAACGTCTATATGCTTTTATATAAAAACTGAATTTGCGCCCCAAAGCCTGTAAGTAGTACTCTGGAGGCGAACTTCAGAAAAACAAATGGTATAGAAAGCAATGGAATAATTGCTAAGAAGGTAGATATGTTCTCCACTTAAAAGACTTTTTATTATGGAAATTCCAAGCCTACATAAAACGTAGATAAAATGATGTAATAAACTTGCATGTAACCACCACCCAACTTTCATCATTAAACTTGTGACTGGTCTTAAAATTTTCTCTGTAGTGCCACCCAGTTCCCATCCCAAATAATTTTGGGGCAAATCTCAGAGGTCTTTTTACTTTATCTGGTCATCTTTCAGTATCTATCATAAAGGCTGTTTTTGAGCATAAGTACAATACCATTTTTATGCCAAAATACCCAATGTTCAGTCTTTACCAGGTGTCTTCATAATTTCTTTTTTTTTTTAAGATTTCTTTTTATTTTATGCATAGAAAAGTTATGGTACAGGCCAGAGGTATGGGAGGTGAGAGGACTCTCCAGAGACAGAGTGGGGACTGGAACAGGCGGATCCACTGAAGCACACTGCTGAGGGGAGCAGCGGGAGGCAGGAGAGGTCTGCTGCGCCCTGAGTTTCCCCTCCCTGGCCGGGGATTGAGCTCCCGCTGCAGTGGCTGCTGATAGCACCATAGTGCTGAGAGGTAGCCCCTGCGCCCCCAGGGAGGCTCCATGTCTCATAGCTTCTTGGTGGTTTATTTATCCAAGTAAGGGTCCGAATACAAACCCACACATTCTATTAGCAGCTGTAGCTTTTACATCTCTTTTTCTCTCTCTGCTTCTCCTTCATCTTTTTTCTTTATGTTTATTTTATTATTACATTTTCTTTCCATTTATTTGTTGGAAGAAAGAAAAACCGGTAATTGTTTGTCCTCCTGGGTGCCCCACGCCTGGCGTCTGCTGGTGGCGCCCTGAGCTCTGGCCGGCAGGCTGCACACTGGTGGTTCGCTCCAGATGCTTGATACATCCGCCGCGGGATCTGGGCCGGGCACCTCATGGATGGCCAGGGGCGCTTTTGTGGTAGAGGTAGCTGCTGGCGCTCACTCGCTAAATCCGGCAGCTCGCTATAGATCGCCAGGTGGTGGCGTGGTCAGTCTGCTGTTCCCTCTGCGTTTATTTCCTGGAATCAGCTTATAAAGAACACCTTCTCCTGCCCCACTGTGCGCTTGCCCACCCTCAAGTGCGCGTCACAGGACAGGTCATTTAGCGTATCGGATACGTCCTGATGGGCTGCAGTCACTGTCCACCTTTCCCCGTGTCCGGCCAGCAGGCCTTTCGAAGCTAGCTCCAGGTCCTTTTAAGACAACCCTGCCACACGTGCAGCTTCTCTGCTTTCTGCCGTGGCAGGGTTCCAGCTTCACCCAGTGTGGGTCCTGTCCCAGACCGTTGTCAGTCATTTCTCTAAAGAGTAGTCCTGTTCTTTATGCATTACTTGTGAATGGATGTCCGTCATACTCGTGCTAGTAAGTAAAAAACAAAAGAATACCTTCTGAAAACTGATAACCCCCGTGTTTGTCAGTGAAATTGCCAGTTCTGTGCACCTTCTCACTTAAGGAATGGGTGACGTGCCATACTCAGAAGGGGAAAATGAAATAATGTTTGCGAGTGTGTATTTGAATTAAGTTACAAACATCCACTTCGACAGCATTTGAACTAGGATAGAATATGATTGCCAGTAGTTGGTTTTCACCCGAACAGATGTTCAGTAATGTGGTTTTTTTCATATGAAAATAGTCCTGTTTCTTTTGTTTTGGAAAGCATTGGGACGGTTACTGTGTGTGCAGAAACACGTCAAACTTTGGCTGGGGACAAAAATCCAGCATCCTCGTTAACTCTCGTTAAAATGTGCCCTCCCGGGCCTCCCTGGTGGCGCAGCGGATTAAGCAACGCACTATGAAGCGAACCGCAGTCACTGCAGCACGAGTTCGATCCCTGCCACCGGCCAGGGAGAGAACCCACATGGCGTGGCAGACCTCTCCTGCCTCACCCGCTGCTGCTCTCGGCAGTGTGTCTCGGTCAGTCTGCCTGTTCTGTCTCTGGTGAATCCTCTCACCATCTACGACTCTGGCCTGTACCCTAGCTCTTGTATGCATAAATAAATAAATCTTAAAAAAATAAAATAATTATCTTTAAAAAAAAAAAATGTGCCCTCCCCACGGCTGTGGTGCTGCACTGCAGGCTTCTGGCGGGGGCGGGCAGCCGCGAGCTGGGTGCATTTCTGCCATGAGCCACCTGCCGCTAGCCCACCCGCTGGCCAGGCAGTGGTCCTCCAGGCCTGCAGGCCACTGCTCCAGTAGCCTGCGCTGGCAGGACACAGAGCAAGCCCAGCCTTCCAGAGAGAGGAAGGCCACAGCCTCCCACCAGCGTGGGCTCGTGTCACCCCCGGCCGTGTGCAGCCCTGCAGTGAGCCAGCCCCCAGCGCTGCCCTGGCCAAGCCACGAGCAGACCGGCCTGCACCTGCGGCTGTCCCGGGGGCTGCACGGCCTGCCGTGCACTCCGCCCTCCCCCTTTAAAAACGGCGAAGTCGGCAACAGGTGTTTTTGTACATTGCAGCTACCAGCAAGCTAAATCTGTATTAAATGATAGTGGCATTAAAAATTTTATGCTCAAAATATATTCCTAAAGACAAAGGTTTCAAACACACATGCTCATGAAGCGAATGAAATGTGGTGTTTCCGACAAAGGCAGTGCCCACTTCCAGGCTTTGGGCTATCACTAACTTCTGTAGGTTGTTAGGGTTTTTGACAAAGATATTACTTCAGTATGAAGAAAGTTACAGTTTTAAGTAGTACGTTAATCTTAAAATCATACTCAGAGCTCACAATTCTTGCTACTTTTTATTTTAGGTTATGAGGATAAAAATTTTAGGTTGTAAGATATTTTCCTTGTACCATAGACTTACGTTTGCATATGAGGTAGTCTGTCAAAGTTGTGCTGGTTGTACGTAAGTTATATTTTTTTGGATCTGTTTTGTTTCCTATTGCTATTTGGTGTTAACTTAGCTTTCATTAGCCATAGCTGGGGAGGACCTTTTCTAAAGTAAGAGGTTTGAATCCGGTCTCAGATTACATTAGTCTTTTATTTTGACGTTTATTGGAAATCTTTCTTATTTCTGTTTGTAATTTTATTGTCAATAACTAGAACAGTGTTGGCAGGTGGAACTGTATTAATAGGCTATTCATAACAAAAACAATTCTGATAAGGACTTAGCTCATTTAATAGTATACTTTTAAAAATAATTACTAGACCTTCTCCCTAAGGAATGTAAGAGTACAGTTTGAGTTATCTGTGCAGACACAGAGCGTACGCTGATTGGAAAAGAATATAGTATTTAACCACATACTAACACAGGCGATTACCAACATTTCCGTATCACGTCCGTATCTCGTAACCGTGTCTCACAAAACAGATACTCCTATAATTTTCCCCTATTATTTGTCAGATACTTTTATAATTGTCACCTATTATTTGTCTTAATTGGCAAGTAAAACTGAGCTCCAAAGAAATTGTCCTATTTACATCTAGTGACCAAGCCGAGGCTGAAACTCAGGTCTTCCGACTTCCGAGTCGGCACTTTCTCTACACCGTGATACTCTTCCACTTCCCTGACTCCCTTTATCTCCCCCCCCCCCTTTTATATTTCTCTGTTCCTTTTAACTTCAGGTTGTCTTACCTCTGTCATCAATTTAGATAGTGTTTTGTTAGTCTGCGTCATTCCCGCATCGTAGGAGAACCTGGCTTAGTTGACTACTGTTCACCAAGTTTACATGTACACCATGATAGCAATATTAGTAAGTCCTGTAACTGAAATTTAGCTATTCTTGTTGTTTATGATAGAAACTCCAGGAGAAACAAAAAGCTGTTCGAGAAAGTCATGGTCCAAATATGAAGCAAGTTAAAATGTGGCGTGATTTCGAACAATTGATGGAATGTAAGAAACAGTGCTTTCTGAAACAGCAAAGCCACACGTCCATTGGTCAGGTAATTCAGGGGGGAGGAGAGGACCGGCTGGTGCTTTGAATTCCGGTGTCTTCACGTGGGTTTAGTGGGTCCGACTAGCCCAGCGTACCTCAAAATGTATTCCTTTCCTTGAGAGTGATTTGTATGACATTTTACTTTGCGAATAGACATTCCTTATTAAGCTTTCCTGGAAAATAATGTTAAGGTAGATTTAGATTTTAAAGGCTTTTTAATATGAAAACAAAGCTTTCATTGTTTTGCTTAGTTTAGACGTCAGTTGTGTGTTCTGAGTTTTATGAGACAGGAGACTCAGTTTACTACCTGTGAATGTAAACATGTCCAATAAGAAATGTGTAGTTTTTTTAAAATGTAGTAACCCAATGGCTTAATGTTTTTCTTAATCTTTTTTTAACTTTAGAGGAATCTTTTAGGAACTAATATCTCTTGTTTTGAAGAAACATTTATCTGAAGTTCAGCAGTTCCTACAGTTTCACTTCAGTTTCTTTTCCTTCTGTAAAATTCAAGGAATTTTGATATCTCGAATAACATATCTGTTCTATTTGTAAATTTAAAGGCAAATAAAACTTGACGTGTATATAATGACCACTTACTTTAAAATTATATAGTTGTGTCAAAATACGTTCTTAAGTGTTCCTATTATAGTATTATAGTATATAAGGATTATTATTTTTTCTTGCCAAAAATATGATATAATATTTAGTTCTGAGGAGTGTTTATTTTAAAAATAAAAAAATATCATAGAGTATAGACGTTATCCTGTGCACGTCGGTACAAGATTCCAAGTGAAACTCAAGACTTCAAAGTGCTTCCAACCTCTGCTTCATTTGCACAAGGTATTTGAAGACTTCTTTGACTTTTCTTTAAAGAAAGATACTGATTTAATATGTCATACTTTATTTCATTTCAATTTCAGTATATTTTTCAACATATATTGCCTGTAGATTTTAAAGTTCAAATTTCAAATTGCCAGCGTATCCAGCTTGGGTGTGTTCTTTTTTAACTATCCTGAAAAAAAGGAAACAAAACCCAACACATTATTAATGAAGAGACTTGCTCCTCTTCTATGTAAAATGTACACACGTGACTACAGCTTCATATTTCTTTGATCCCAAGTGTGCTCTGCTCTCTGCTGTGTTTGGGAGTGTGGCCAGAGGTGACTGTGACTGTGTGTCCGGGAGCGGGCGAGGAGGGGCCAGGCTTAGCAGAACGCATAGGAAAAACTTCTCTTAGCGGGAGAGAAGGAGCATTCCAGTGTTAATAAGTGGTTTAAGCCTGGTCTCAGCTGACTTCAGCCTCTTGCTTGGGCGAGAGTCAGCTACCAGCATCCTCATTTGTGCCTTTATTTTTTTTTCTTTAAAGATTTTATTTTTCATGTAGAAGAACTGTGGTACAGGTCAGAGGTTAGGAGGGTGCAAGGACTCCCCAGAGAGAGCAGGGAGCAGAATAGGCAGAGCCACTGAAACACTGCTGAGGGGAGCAGCGGGAGATAGGAGAGGTCTGCTGTGCCCTGTGGGTCCCTCCCTGGCCGGGGATCGAACTTGTGCTTCACTGTGCGGTGCTCAACCCCGTTAGCCACCAGGCAGGCCTCTCATTTGTGCTTTTAGGTCACCCTCAGAGCAGCCATACACTGAACAAGAACTATGTATTAGCTTCTTCAGTGTGTAGAGACAAACCTCCTTAATTCAGTACTCAGTTTTTGAACATTGCCATAGAAATATGCGTTTGGTGCTGGCTACTTGATGTGTTATTTGGAAGTCAGTATAAGGGATGTTCCTTTTATCAGCAAATGAATTCCTTTGTGAATATTTGAAAAAGACTAGAGGCCATCTAGAAACAGCATTTTATTCCCCAAAGGAAAGTCAATTTGCAAGTTTTTTTTTAAAGATTTATTTATGGGCCTCCCTGGTGGCGCAGTGGGTTAAGCAACACACTATGAAGCAGACCGCAGCTACTGCACCATGAGTTCGATCCTGCCGCCGACCAGAGAGGGGACCCGCATGGTGTAGCAGACCTCTCCTGCCTCGCCCGCTGCTGCCCTCAGCAGTGTGTTTCAGTCAGTCTGCCTGTTCTGCTCCCCACTCTGTCTCTGGTGAATCCTCTCACCTCCTGCGACTCTAGCCTGTACCCCAGCTCTTGTATGCATACATAAATAAATCTCTTTTTTTTAAAGATTTATTTATTTATGCACACAGAACTGGGTCCAGATAAGAGGTGCAGGGCTGGTGAGGGGAGGGAGAGGACTTGCCAGAGACAGAGTGGGCAGCAGAATAGGCGGATCCACTGAAACACACTGCACTGCAGAGACAGGAGAGGTCTGCTGCGTCCTGTGGGTCCTCTCCCTGGCCCGGGATCGAACTCGTGCTGCAGTGGCTATCCATAGCTTTGTAGTGCTGAGACTTAACCCCTCTGCCAACAGGGAGGTCCCAAACTTGCGAGATTATTAAACAGCCTTGTGAGCAAGTCTCTTTTAGTCTTTACTATAGATGCTCTTAATTTTTAAAATTGTTAATGACAGGTACTCCAAAGAATGCTTCTAATTCTGATTTGATTACCACTTGCCATCTTTGTTCCCCACACAAAGAGTATGTGGATTAAACACTAAGGCAGTTCCAAAATAACTTTATTAACTGAAGCAGAACATCATTATTACTTTGAGAAAAGCAAATTGGGAAAAAAAAAACAAACTAAAAGTACAAAGTTATTTATAGCTTCCGTGTAACATTGGCCATTAGCGGAGCAGCTCCTTGGTGTTGTGCGGTGACTTTCTGTCGTCGGCGATGTGCCTGGAACCATAAAAGGGCTTGACTGACAGTTTTGACAGCTGGCACTTACAGAAGAGGTGCTTATTACAATTTTCCTTCAGGACTGGTTCTCCCGCTGGCTCACTGATGAGAGGACTTAATCATTTTAGAAAGTAATCTGTCTTCCACATGAAGGCCCAAATAAAGGAGAAGAATGTAGCCTGTGAAATCTGCTCCCGTGGTCACAGATCTCCTCCTGGGGCGGGAGTTGCCAGCTGTTGCATGGGGCTGGCTTCGTAAACTGTAAATCTCAAAAGGCCACTGCTTATCTTGCTTTCTGTGTTAGCTCAGGGAATCATCCAGCTTTAAAGGTGGTCCTTTCAGAACAGCCTCGTGAGAGGGTGTGTCTTTTCTGTTACGTCTCTGTTAACAGCTGAAGCCAAGACCGTGTATGCCCAGCTCCAGAGAGCAGACAGAAGGGCCTTAGGACGTTGTTCCAAGGCCTAAGAGAGTCAAACGAGATCTCAGGAAAATGGAGAACATTTCGCTTTCTTCTTTAGAGTAGCACTTTCTAGGTTAAGTCATTTTGCTTTAATTCAGGCTTTGGCAATAATAATAGAGGCCATTTAACTATCAAATCAAAATGTGTATTCTACCTGCTTTGTTAATATAACGTGTACACTGGGGGGGGGGGGGGGGAGGGATTTTAAGCCTTCTTCATTTTCCAAGGATGTTGGCTTCCTACGTTTCTAGGCTAACGTGATAGCACTTTTGAGTAAAATAAGAGACTGAATGTGTTGCTCACACTGAAAATACATAAACTGGCAGAATTCTTCTGAACTGAGTGTGAGAATACGCACCCAGGTGACTGGCAGACCCAGAGCTGCGTGGGGAGCTCCTCTCCCTGCCGGTGTGTGTCTCGGGGAAACCTTTTGTCTTCCGGGGCTCCGCGTGGTGGTGAGTAATGAGTGTGCGCCCAAGACTTGCTGCTGCAAGTGAGGACCCCAGGCACCGACGTCATTCCTCTTGCGTGGCATGGCGGGGGCTTAGCCTGAGGCCTGGGAAGTGAGCGCCCGTGACTGACTTCCATCAAGCTTGGTTATATTGCTGACTTCGCCGTTGTTTTAGTGAAGAGGTGAGGTCTAGATTAATATAGGGACCCTTCTTTTCTAAACAGTCCTTGCAGCCAGGAGAGACAGTAGCTGCACTGCTATTAAATCTGCAGTTGCCTCACCGCAGGACAGCTGCTGGGGGGCTCCTCCCCCTCCAGCCGAGCAGTTTGAGGAGGGGGCAGGAGGGTAGAGAGGGATTGTCCAGAGTTAACTGCCTGCTTCTGATCTTTGAGTCTTAAAGAGAGAAGTGGACTGTGTCCCCTCATTCTCGCAGAAGACATCAAAAACGAAACACTGGGGCATCCAGATAAGGTGTTTTTTTAAGACTTGCTCAGACGTGGGCTCTCTGCTCCCATGCTCCCTCTTTTGGCAGACGGGGTGCACAGTTCTCAGCGGACCCCAACCGTTTCCCACTTCCCTCTTGAGCTGAGACTGAGTTGGGCCTCGGCTTATTGCCGTGGGAATCCTCTGTCAGAGGGCAGCACCCCGCGCAGCCCCAGCCTAGCCCGCAGCCCTTCCCCGGAGGGGCAGCGCAGCGGCTGTCGTGGCTCTGGCTGCGGAGCGAGCGTCCAGAGGGAGGACGTTCCTGAGGGGCAGCGGGCGGGCCTCGGTCCCGCACACCTGATCCCGCAGCCCTGCCGAGGCGGCCACTGCTGCTGGACCCTGAGGGTCCTCGTGCCTCACACGCTGGCGCACGTGGCCCTCCCATAGCCGGGGGCGCGCCGCCCTCCCCTCTGGCTGGCGAGGAGACTGAGGCCGCGTGGGAGCCCCCTGCGCTGTGCCCGCTGACCCGCAGACCCGTTCTGCGCCGCGCTGACCCGCTGGCCTCAGACCATTGACCGCTGACCGCAGACCCGCTCACCCGCAGACTGCTCTGCGCGGAGGTGCCTCCCTGCGCTCTGCATGTGAACGGTTAAGTCAGCTCTGCCAGCAGATAAGGCAACTGCTCTGAAAATGGGTGTCAAAGAATTGCATGAAAGACAGCACGGGGCGCTCCAGATGCAGAGCAGGCAAGCTGTAACTGTAAACGCGCTCTAACGCGTCTCTCCGTGGAAGCGTCAGGATCGGGTACGTGTCCTGTGGCTGGACATGCAGATCCGCTTCAGGTGTTCTTCAGTGACCAGCGCTGCGGTTAGACTTCAGTAAAGACTGAGACCCAGTAAAATAGTAGACAGAAGTGCCGAATTTAATTAACTGGTCAGGGCCCGCCCTGGTGGCGCAGTGGCTTAAGCAACGCAGCTCGAGTTCGATCCCTGCCGCCAGCTGGGGAGGGACCCACATGGCGCAGCAGACCCCTCCTGCCTGGCGCGCTGCTCCCCTCAGCAGTGGATTTCAGTCCATCTGTCTGTTCTGCTCCCTGCTGTCTAGTGTCTGTCTAGCTGTCTGTCTGGTGGATTCTGTCACCCCCCACACCTCTGGCCTGTACCCCAGTGCTTGTATGCATAAACAAATAAATCTTTTTTAAAAAAAATTAACTGGTCAAATCCAGAATTCACGGCGGCATAACTTTGCCGACATTTCTTGCCTTCCTCCATGGAAGTGTCAGAATCAAGCCACAGACGTCGGCCAGCTCCTCCTCCCCGGCGGGGTCCCCCAGCGGGGTCCAGACCCCCGCCTCTTCATACACCCCTCGTCTCCGGGGCGCCCTGCTCTGCTCGCGCTGAGCCGTGGGGGGACGAGGCTGGGTTTGCTCCCGAGGACTCACAGTGTAAAAAGTGCCTTGTGCAAAGGAGCTCAACAAGATGCGCCTCGTTCTGGCCCGGAAGAGCGGGAGCGCCTGGTGGGAGGCAGGGCCAGTGCGGGTCTGCAGAGACGAGAGGCAGGGGTGAAGCGGGACCCAGGGAGCAAGGCCGGGGTGTCGGGGTTCAGGGAGCCCAGCTGACGGTAGGTCACAGTCATGCAGAGAGAGGAGGCACGCCCCTCACACCAAGCCCCAGCGCCGGGCGCCCCAACTCCACCAAGAGGTGTGCCCAGGTGTCGTCTCGGCCCTCTGGGCAGGGGCTGGCGCCGCGCAGAGCGAACGGCCAAGGCCTCGCTGCTGGTGTTGTGCTTTTGTCAAGAGTTCAGTCGGAGTGGGGCCCTGGGGAGACAGAAGGGCCAAAGGACCATCCAGGAGACCCGGTCCAAGAGGGAGAAGTAAAAAAAAAAAGGTTAGGCTTCCTTGCACTCATTTTATAATTTTTTGTTTTCTTTCATTATATGTAGCATAGAGGGGCACTGTAATCTTTTTTTAAAGGTGTATTTTTATTGATGCACAGAAGAGCTGAGGCACAGGCCAGAGGTGCGGGGGTGAGAGGACTCTCCAGAGACAGAGCGGGGAGCAGAACAGGCAGATCCACTGAAACACACTCTGAGGGGAGCAGCGGGAGACAGGAGAGGTCTGCTGCGCCCTGTGGGTCCCTCCCTGGCCGGGGATCGACCTCGGGCTGCAGGCGTGACAGCTGATGGGATGACAGCGTGGAAACTTGATCCCTGCGCCACTAGGGAGGCCCCTGTAGCCTTCATGTTTAGGGTCTCTAAACGTTCTGATTCAGTTTTTGAAACGGGGTCAAGAGTTAATAGTCCTAGAGGAATTGGAAGGGAAAAGACCACTTGTGACTGGGGAGGGGCGATAGGGTAAAAACCCCCGGAAGCACAAGCCAGAGTGGCCGCATGGGAACGAGAGCGTGTGTGGAGCTGAGGCCGCGGGGCAGCCGCCCTGAGTACAGCCAGACGGGGTGGAGGGACAGGGCGCAGGCGGAGGGCGCTGGAAGCAGCCTGTGCAGGTTTGCGTTGCTGTGGCTGTGCCTCGAGGTCCGCTGGCATGTGGCAGTTGGCGTGTGCTGTGTCCCGCGTCCTGGTGGACCCTCGATGGGATGAGAGGCCTGCGTGCCGGAGGATGACCAGAGGCCGCGGAAAGCTGCTACCGAGCACAGGACGGGAGGCGGCGTGTGGCAGGGAGCCGGCGCTTGTGCCGTGGTGCCGTGGGGAACGTCGTGCCCGCGTTCAGACGGTGAGCGTCTGCTCCCGGTGCAGTCACAGCTCTCTGGTCTGTGTGGCCCCTTCGCGTCTCACGTCCCATTTTCAGGCACGTGAGACGATCGGATCGTTCCAAGGAACGTAGCTGAGAAGCAAGATTTACAAGTTATACTCTTGTTGGGAGACATTTGTGGCGTTGTGTGATTTCCTGTTTCTCAGGTGAGATGCAGAGCTGGCCGTCAGCTGAGCCTGCTGTCCCCCCAGAACAGGAGGAGGAACCCCTTCTTGCTGTGACGCCCGCCAGCTCACAGGAGGCCTCCCCGGAGTGCACCCGCTGGCGGGCGGCTTGGCCGTGTCAGACACGTGTTCAGCTTTTACTCTGACACTTCTTGAAGAATTTGATTGAAACTATAAATGTCCAGATAACACTCAGCAAAGTGCCCTTCTCGCATGTGTTTCAAGATATATTTGGCAACAAGAGACATGACCTTGGACTCAGCTGCTTTTCCAATTTAGGACTTGTCTCTGGGTCTGCTGAATAATAGTCGCCCACAGTGAAACTTCAGCAGGAAGCGTTTGGGCTACTCTCTGCCTAGCCCCGTGCTGGAGGACGCCCCGGCCCCCACCGCAGGGCGCGCCGCCTCTGACGGAAGGCGCCTTCAGAGCCCGGCGGCGTGTCAGCCTTCCGGCTGTCCACTGCAGAACGTGTTTGGACACCTTTCCTTTTCACCAGGGTCCCTTTGGTGATCTGCTGCCTGCTCTCTAAAGCATTTCAGCATCTAAGGAAAAACAGTAAGAGGTTAACCCTTCACCTTGTCTCTGGCGCTCACAGTTTGTTCTGGAGCCAGGGCACGTGGTGTTTGATGCAAGACCAAAGGCCACAGCCGAGGCTCTGCCGCCCCCATGGAGGTTTCTGCCGCCTGTGCAGACATCGGCACCAGCCTCAGGCCGAACCCCGGCCTAGGCTACCCGGGGTCTGGTTCAGCTCACGGACCGTGCGGCCTGAGCGGTCACTAATGTGACGTTTTTTCGGTGACCACCTTGCATACTTGGAGGGTCAAGCAGGCCCACATGTCATCCGTCATCAGCCCCAGGACAAGACTCGGGGGCCCTTCCAATGAAGCGATTTTCTTCAGCGGCTAAGTCGCCAGGAACCGTAGACGGAGCCCACGTAGCACACCGTGGGGTCCAGCAGCTTCTGTCTCCAAGGGGCTCCTACGAGTTAGCGTCAGCCCGAGCAGTTGACGGTGACGGTGTCGGTGTATCGGTTTCCCACAAAATGTCGCGCGTCACATGCAGAAATAGGAAAACACACCGCACGACGATGCTCGAAAGGACAGCTCGCTCACCAGCCTGCCCCGTGGCCCCCTCGGAGTCTAGTGCTCTGCCAGCTGCTCGCCCACAGGCAGTGACTCCGACAGGGTTGGCACTTTGTAGCACTGCTGCCCCCGGACACTTCTGAAGACGGCCCCCCGCGGGTGACAGACTGGCCTTCGCGTCCTAGTTGCTATAAACCGTTGCACCAACGTTACAGTTTCTTTGCTCAAAAACTGGTGACTGTTTTTATTGTGACACTCACTCCTGTATAAAAACAGGTTTTGCCTGGGCGTGGCCGTCCTGTGTACATTTCCATTATTTTATTGCTGTTGAACTGGAGCAATTGCTGAAGTCACCACACGGCCCTAATTAAATCAATAGAGCTCCCAGTGCCCGAGCTAATTGAGTTTATGGGATAAGCCACAAAGTTTGCTCTTCCTGGTGCCAGGGACTCTTCAGCTGCGCCCCTTTGAACTGTCCCTTTTGAAGCCATGAGAAAGGCAAATAAGACGATATTCTACAGAATGTCCCTGAGGTCTAAAATCTGATCACGATCTTAATGAGGGGAATCTCAGAGAAAGGTGATGGTCGGTAATCCAGAGAGCAGCTGTGGGTTTCGCTGAACGTTGTCATAAAACATTTGTAAAGGGGTGTTTTCTCATCCTCCTGAAAACGTGCACAGCCGGGGCTGTGGACCCGAATGCTCCTGCGTGGTGTGTGCGGCGATGCCTGTGGGTGCAGGGGGCCTTCCCTCGCGTCTCAGGCCCCCGCCGCACTCAGCGTCGCTGACGTCCCGGGAGCACGCACGGCTCACGGCCAGCAGCTGGCTGCCCGCCTGCCCAGAGCAGGGTGGTTTCTAGCAACGCAGAGGAAGCACAGGTCTCTAATCCACACCCACTTGTCCGCAGCTAACGTACAGTCTGACTTACCCAGACACTGGCCTTCCCTCTCCTGTGCCCAGATATCTTAACTTGACCTCTTTTTTTTTTTTTCATTTTATTTTTATATTTTTGACATTGATTGTGGTCCCCATGGAGTCCCCACCACCATGTCACCGGTGCACCGTCACCTCAGTCCCTTGTGCTCTTTCTGCCTCATCCCAGTCCCTCCCCGTCCCTATGAAGTGTCCCCAATTCGTTCCTGTCTTGTTGTTTTTGTTGTGTTTTGTTTATTATTATTATTACTGTTACTATTCTTTTCCTTGGCTGCTTATTTGGCTCCCTTATATTCCTCCTAGGCGTGAGACCATCTGCTGTTTTTCTTTTGCCTCCTGACTTATTTCGCTGAGCAGAATCCTTCCAGCTCCAACCATGTTCCTATGAATGACTCTAATTTATCTTTTTGATGGCTGAATAATATTCCATTGTGTCTAGGGACCACAGCTTCCTGATGCAATCATCTGTTTTGAGCATTTAAGTTGTTTCCAGGTCTCACCCACTGTAAATAGTGCTGCTATAAACATAGGGGTGTAGGTATTCTTTTGAATCAATTTAACTTGACCTCTTTTTACAAAATCCAGATGTGTTAATGACGGCAGAGCCGATGTCCCTAACGAAGCTCATTTTAACATCTTTGTTTTCTATCTCCAAGCCTCTCGCGCCTTTGTAGTTCTCATGTTTTTCCTCCCCGCTTGTGTGTCCTCCCTTGTGTGTCCAGCCTGTTCGGATCACAACCTCCACACATGACCTTACTGTCGTGAGTTCACTTTTTGAGCAGCTTTCAAAATATTTTGCATTTAAAAAATTCAAGTCTGAATATGCTAAAAACCTTGACTGGGTGAAAATGCAAAAAACACTTGCAGTAGCTCAATTGTATGCAAGTGGTGTCCCAGTAAAGAGTTAGACATTAAAATACATGCTCAGTGTGTTTCCGCACTTAGGCTTGGGAATGTTTCAGACATTGTAGTTGTGCAGGCCAACATAAAACGTACTTACAGCCTTTTAAGCTTTTATACAAAAGGGGTTATGTTCACTCTAATGCGACTTTTTAATTTATTTCTTAAAAGATTTTTTTTAATTTATTTGTGCACACAAGAACTGGGGTACTGGCCAGAGGTGGGGAGAGGACTCACCGGAGACAGAGTGGGGAGCAGAACAGGCAGATCCCCTGAAGCACACTGCTGAGGGAGCAGCAGGAGGCAGGAGAGGTCTGCTGCGCCCTGGGGGTCCCTCCCTGGCCGGGATCGAACTCACACTGCAGCACTGCAGCGGCTGGACATAGCTTGACAGCACTGAGACTTAACCCCCGCACCACCAGGGAGGCCCAACTCTTCTGCAGCTTGCTTTTTTTTTTTTTTTTTTAAAGATTTATTTATTATGCACACAAGAACCGGGGTACAGGCCAGAGGCACGGGGGGTGAGAGGATCCACCAGAGCAGGGAACAGAACAGGCAGATCCACTGACACACACTCTGAGGGGAGCAGCGGGGAGGCAGGAGAGGTCTGCTGCACCCTGTGGGTCCCCTCCCGGGCCAGCGGCAGGGGTCGCACTCATGCTGCAGTGGCTGAGGTGGCTGCCGTTTGCCTCACAGTGTGTTGCCCAACCCACTGCGTCACCTGCAACTTGCCTTTTAACCGAAGAGTAAATTAGAATCTTACCTACATAGAGTTTTCTTCACTGCGAGCATTCCACTATGTGGATTTAGTACGTTAACAAGGCTCCTGTCTTTGTACCTCATGTAAGTGGAGCTGTAAGAGAGAACCTTGGATGTTGGACTCAGAGGGTGTACATTTAGACTCTGATGGCTGTTCCCTAAGTGTCCTCCCCAAAGCCAGTGGCGACTTCACATCGCATTAGCATGTGGGGTTCCCACCAGCTGCGTGTAGCAGCGTCCCGTGTCTTCTCTTACCAAGCAAAGTTTATAACAACTTCGACGACATGGTAGGTCTAAAGAATCATTCTCCTTTGTACTTTGTAGTTTTAAAGTTTTGACTTAGGTTGAGATTTTTAGACCCACTTTAAAAGGTTTTAAATAATATTTTTCCTAATCAAAAAGTTCATAATATTGTAAAAATTTTGAATAGTTAAAATCACCTATAATCCCACCACCCAGAGATTATCACCCCTGACAGTTTTTCTCCTAGTCTTCTTTGTGATTCTTTTTAGCAGATAACAAGAGTTAGAAAAGGAGCTTATTTTTGTGTTTAAATATGCAGTTTGCAAAATGAGGTTATATTCAGCTACTTGGACCGTTGCTGTGAGCGCTTTTAATCAGGGTGCTATTTAAGTGGCGGTGAACCGAGCTCCCCTCTGCCAAGCTTTTGGAATCAGTTAGTGGAAAAATCATTAGCATTCTTTCCTTGACACCGTCCTGTCACTGCCAGGGCAGGCTCAGCGAGCGTTCCAAGGAGCCAGTGGCCTCTCTAGGGGAGACAGAGCCCCAGCATGGCCAATGCCGGGGAGCGGGACGAGCCGCACCCCACGTTCCCTGCAGTGCGTGTGGCAGTGTGCATGTGGCGCGTCTGGGCCGTCACTCACGCGGCACAGACACAACCAGCGTCGGGAGAGGGACCCGCACGCCGGGTGGCAAGCACCGGAGTGGCTAGCAGGGCGGCCCCCGCGGCCCTTGTCTGATTCTCCCCTGGACTGTGGCGCGGGAGCTGCAGGACTGGCTGCTGTTCCGGTTGTGCCTGCTGAGGCCCAGGGCAGCTTTGACCCGTGCGTACAGATTAAATGAGCAATGAATGCAGGAGAGTGAAAGAACGTGACCTTGAGTGATCACTTTATGGCTTTGGACCTTAGTTTCTCTGACAAGCTTTAAAGTGTTTTGGAAAAGGTTCCGCCAGAGACCGTATGAAAGTGGTGGTGGGGCCAGAAGCCGTCTCCCGGCAGCTGGTCTCCTCGCTTTTCCAGCGCCGGTACAGATGGCACTGCGGCCCGGCCAGCGGGCTCCTGCTGGGTGAGCCCCGGGGAGGACAGAGTGACTGTCCAGCAGCCTTGTCGTGGGAAGTGATCTCTGGCCTTTCTTAGTGTGTCCTGCTGGAGGCACACTGCTGTCCTCTCACACCGAGATAGGCAGCCAGAGATACGCTCGGGATTTGCTAGAAAACGAGGGGAGACCTCCCGGCGGCAGCGAGAAAAGCTGAGACTGACCGTGTGTCCTGGAGCCCTGCCGCGTGCGCAGGACGGAGCACTGGAAGCCCAGCCCAAGAACGCCCGCCGCTCTGTCCTCCAGCCAGGCCCGCGTGGTCTGGCACGGCGCTGTCGCGCCCCTCGCACTCCGGGAAGTGCCCTGCAGAGCTGTGCGGGGCCTGCTCCTCTTGTCTCGGTGCCGAGACAGCCAGGCAGGGCTGCGGCTGGAAGTTCATGGGACGGACCTTTTACGTCCATGAAAGATTTTATGTGCCACTCAAGACAGATTTTAAGACTTTCTAAGTTCCTTGAAAGAGGAAGTGGATGTATTGTGACATCACTTAAATAAGAACGCAGATGGAAATATGAGCGCCTCTGCTCATAGGCGTTGGGGAAGATCTTCACCGAGTTACCTGGTTAGCTTACCTCGTCAGTGGCCCCGGGAATTCCCATTTACTTAGAATTAAGTTTTTGTAAAAACTGGACTTACGTAAAAACATCCCTCAGTCCGGCCCCCTTTAATGTGATGTCATGAAAATAATAGACTTGTGCATAAACGCGCCTTTTTCACTGTCCGAAACCAAAAGTATTGCCTAATCAGACAGAAACCAGGAAGTGAAAATAAGCGCAGAATCAAACCCAGTTTTTACTACCCCAGCAGGCATGGAAAGATAACGCAGTCAGCAATTTCATTATCAAATCTGGAGACTTTTTTCACGTCACTCGTACCTTAATAGCAGAATAAAAGTAAAACTTTTATTGAGGCGTTTAACTCAACAGTGTCCTTTAAATCTTTGGTAACGTTTTCCTGTGGCGAGAAATACCCGCCATAAACGTGCCGCTTGCCCGCTCCCGAGGGCAGAGTCCGGCAGAGTGAAGGTGGCGCACACCGCTGTGCCGCCAGCTGTTCTCACAGTGTTTTCGTCCGGCAAAGCCGATCCCTGTTGCTATTAATCAGCTCCCCATCCTGCCCACCTCCTCCCCCAGAAGCCCCCAGCCCCCCCTGCTCGACCTTCTTCTCTACAAATCTGATGCTCCGGCGCCTCAGACACATGGAGTCGTCCAGGGCTTGTCGTTTGGGGCTGAGTCATCCCGCTCTGCACGGGGCCCGTGACGCTCTCCTTCCTCCGCGGCTCCTCTGGCTTGCCGCACGGTCCTCGGAGCCGCCTGTCCCACGCTTAGCCTCTTTGCGGCGTCATCTGTTTCAATGTCCCAAGCGTCATCAGCTACAGAATGATGAAAAACTCCTTCGAAATGCACACTTGACCTTCCGACTTCTCTGTCAAGAAACCAAAGGTGACTAAACAACGTGGGACTTCCTCAGCGTAAGAAAGCGACTGGATGCTAACTTATCCAGCAGGCCTTTTGCGCAAGCCCCGCGTGGTGAAGGCTTGTAGCCGTTTGGTTTTTCTAGAAGCGTGTCTGACCTGTTGCAGCTTCTCTTGGAGTTCCTGCTAACGCGTCTCTGCCCTCGGGTTCTTTCTTCCTTCCCCTCTGCAGGTTCTACTTCTTCCGGTTGAGTTAGCTCCGATTCTGTCTGTGAATAGCTCTCCTCCCCGATTTTGTCATAGCAACAGCCCCAGTCCGCCGTTGCCTGCTGTAGATATTGTCAGGTCACGGAGCCTAACAATAGTAGCTTTAAAAAGGAAGCAGAGCTCATTCATTTTCAGTCTTACCTTAATTTTGTAACAGCTTTTTTGAGATGTAATTCACATACCACCCATTTAAAAATTCAGCGTTTTTTACTTCGCTTCCAGAATTGGGCAACGATCACTGCCTTAGTTTGCGAAGATTTCACAATCCCTAAAAGAAGCTCTATTAGCAGTCACTCCTCATTTCCCCCAAACCTCCCGGCTTACTTAACCACTGAGCTCTAGATCTGCCTCTCTGACCTTTCAGATAAATGCAACCATGCGGTTTATAGTCTTTTGTGCCCGGCTTCTTCCACCTAGCGTGAAGTTTTCAAAGCCATCTGCACTATAGCACATACCATTGTTTTATCCTCGTTTTTTTTTTTTTAATTGCGGGAGAATGCATATAGGAAAACGTACCTTCGTCGACACTCTAAAGGAATGTTTCGGTGGTGCTAGCTAGGTACATTCGCTTTATTGTGCCACCAACTCCGAGCTCTTCATCTCATAAGCCAAAACTATGCCCACCGTACAACGACCTTCCGCTCTCCCGGCCCTGGCAACCACCATTCTCCTTTGGTCTCCATGAACTTTACCCCTTAGGTCGATCCCACAAGAGAGATCCTACAGTGCCCTGTGTGACTGGCCTGTTTAACTCAACCTTGTAGCCTGTGGGCCCGCGCCGCCCGCGTGGCTGGTTGCATGTCGGCCGTCCTTCCTGCTTTACTCCTTTTTACAGCAGAGCGGTACTCCGCCGCGTGAGCGTGCCACTTTGGGTTATCTCTTTGTCGGTTGATGCACATTTCTACTTCTGGTTATGAATAATGCCGCTACAAAAATTCACATACTAGTTTTTGTGTAAACTTGTTTTCAGCTCTCTCGAGCGCGTGCCTGGAATTGCCGAGTAGAGACTCAGCAGCAGTGATAAACTCTAACTTTGTCGGGAATTGCAAAGCTTGTTCAAAGCAAATGCTCTGTTTTGCATTCCCACCAATAAAGCCTGAACGTTCCAGTTTCCCCAGTCCACGCCAACACTTATCATCACTCATCTTTTATCTTTACCGGCCTACTAGGCGGGGAGAAGTGCCGGTTTTTGTTTCTATTTCCCTTTGCCTATTTGCATATCTTACTTGGAGAAATTTCTGTTGCGGTCCTTTGCTCACTCTTAAGTCGGATTATTTGTTTATTTATTGTTGAGTTGTAAGAGTCCATGTCCTCTCTGGTTTACACGCCTGTTCTGTGGCTGCCTTTTCACTTTTTTGATGGTGCCCTTTGAAACCCAAGTGTGTTTAACGTTGATGAAGTCCAGTGTACCCGTGTTCCCCTTCACCACTCGTGCTTTTGGTGTTGTAGCTACTGTTTTGCTAAACGCAGGGCACGAAGACTTATTCCTGTTTTCTTCTAAGAGTTTTCATTTGTCTTAGCTGTTCCTTTTGTCGTAAAAGAGTACTGTACTTTCCGCATGTGGGCTTGCTCTTTCTCCTATTATGATGATGTCCATTAGATGGCTCGCAGATGTTCAATCCATCTTGCGTTTCTGGGATAAATCCTATTTGGTTATGGTGTTTAATCATTCAGTTTGCTGCTATTTTTGTTGAGGGTTTTCTGCTTCAGTATTCAGAGGAGATAGCGGTCTGTGGTTTTCTTTTCTTGTGATGTCTTTGTCTGGTTTCCTACCTTCCTTGGTCCTTCTCATGTCCCTTTTCAACATTTGGTCCATGGAATGGTTATATTTTTTGATTCTTCATTCTACTGTTTTTGTTGAATACCTCTTCTGTGTCGGACACTGCTTGAGGCACTGGCAGTTTCTTTTTTAAAAAAATTCTTTTTATTTATGCATACAAGAACGGGGGTGCAGGCCAGAGGTGGGGGGTGGATGAGAGGACTCCCCAGAGACAGCGTGGGGAGCAGAACAGCTAGAGTGACTGAAACACACTGCTGAGGGGAGCAGTGGGGAGGCAGGAGAGGTCTGCTGCGCCCTGTGGGTCCCCTCCCTGGCCGGGATTGAACTCATGTTGCAGTGGCTGGTGATTGCTTCATAGCACCGAGACCTTATCCCCTGCGCCACCAGGGAGGCCCCTGGAGGTTTCTTATTGAAAAAATAAAATCCTCTCTCTAGTGAAGCTTACAGCTCCTAGTGAGCTAAGACACTGAAATATTAAAGAAGCCCAAGAAATCACATAGTACATCACATAATGAAAAATTATCTCATGCCCACTTTAGCTGCGATGTGCAGGGAGAGTTTCTCTGAAAATGTGTCATTTAAGCGAAGATTTAAATGGTAATGTGGCGCCCGGACAAGGAGCGGTGGGCGGTGTAGGGGTTCTTGGCATCACGCGGCGCTGGGGGTGGTTCTGGGCTGAAGCCTCAGCAGCTACTCGGTGTAAGCCAACTCCGTCCCCTTGCAATGAATTTGGGAAATCTGTCAGCTTCGCTCCTCAGCTTAGATCCCCAACTCTCCGAGAAGGATGAGAGAGGGCGGGAGAATTGGAGGAATGCACGAGAGGGACACTAGAGAAAGATCGGCATTAATGCTGGGAGGAAAGGAGCGCTCTTCGTGGGTTTCCTTAGGCAAGCAGAGCGCAAGCACCTTGGCCTGGAAGTGGACTCTGGGCCTGGTTACTTCCCAAACACACACGCACACCAGGCACACAACGGACACACACACCAGACGCACACTCCAGACACACAACAGACGCACACCAGGCACACACACCAGACGCATACTCCAGTCACACACCAGACACACACCAGACACACAACGGACACACACACACCAGACGCACACTCCAGACACACACCAGACGCACACACCAGACACACACACCAGACGCACACCAGACGCACACAACAGACACACACACCAGACGCACACCAGACACACACACCAGACGCACACCAGACGCACACAACAGACACACACCAGACACACACAACAGACACACACCAGACGCACACTCCAGTCACTCACCAGACACACACAACAGACACACACCAGACGCACACTACAGACACACACCAGACACACACAATAGACACACACCAGACGCACACAACAGACACACACCAGACGCACACTCCAGACACACACCAGACACACACCAGACACACACAACAGACACACACCATACACACACACCAGATGCACACTCCAGACACACACCAGACACAACAGACGCACACACCAGACACACACACCAGACACACAGTAATTCAGACCTCTGGTCTGGAAAATCTTCCCCTGGGCCACCTTGGCCTCATGATGACAGGCCTGATGGCTTCATATCTGCTTTCTGCTGAGACCCCCTGCCCAGAGGCCACACCCGGGGCATGGGCGGCAGGGCCCGGGCTAAGCATGAGAATGGCCTGGAAGACCGGTTCCGAAGTGGGAGACCTGCCGACTCGTGCTGGTGCCCTGCTGGCCTGCAGTGCAGGTCTGGTTACAGGGAGGAGCGACGGCCCCGGCCCGTCACTGGGGATGCCAGAGAACACACTGGGTCCTGGTCTTCAGGGGCTTGTGCTCCAGGAGGCAGGAGCGGGAGACAGTCTGTGGTTTGCCCTGTTGTGTGGAGATAAGGTCACCTGAGCTCCTTCAGGCAGGCCCTCGGGAGACGTTTGGCCAGAGAACAGTCTGGAAACGCACAGGCCTGCTACAGAAGAGGCAAACCCGGAGGTTTCTTGAACGTGCCCTCCCAGACAGTAGTCAGGGGTTCTTCCTGGTCCCTGGCAGCAGCCTGCCATGGGGAAAAGGGCCTCGTTTTCTTGCCTCAGCTCCCCTCCGGGCTGATCTTGGGGAGACACCAGTCGGGCTGGGGTGCAGGTTGCTCAGGTGCCTGCCTCATCAGCTGCCCTGCCGGTCGGTTGGGTCGGTTGGGAAAGATAAACCTCCTGCTGGTTTGTGTTTATGGACAGTTTGTTTGGAACCATGGTCTACGCCAGGCGCTGGGGAGACTCGGCCTCGGCGGCTCTGGCCTAGAGGACGCCTGGCCCGGCCCTCTGCCCGCGGACCCCCTGCTGCCGCTGCCGCAGCGACTCTGCGCGCTGAGAGCAGCACAAGTGCGTCTCCTCATCCCTCCGAGGCCAGGAGTCTGGGCTCCGTCTAGGTGCAGTGGGCTATTCTCCCAGAGGCGCTGCGGAGAACCGGCTCCGCCTTCCACCTCTCAAGGCCTCCTGCCGGTCCTGCCCTGCTCAGACCTCTTCCCTGTCCAGGTCGGCCTGGCGTGTTCCTCACACGCTGGCCCCGCCTTCCCGGTGCAAGGCCGTATGGTTGCGGAGAGCCCAGCCCTCTGCTGCCCCGGATTTCTTTATTTTTTTAAAGGTTTATTTATCTATGGATACAAGAGCGGGGGTGCAGGCCAGAGGTGTGGGGAGTGAGAGGAGACACCAGAGACAGAGCGGGGAGCAGAACAGGGAGATCCACTGAAACACACTCTGAGGGGAGCAGCAGGGAGGCAGGAGAGGTCTGTGCGCCCTGTGGGTCCCTCCCTGGCCGGGGATCGAATTCAAGCTGCAGTGGCTGCGGATGCTCCCCAGTGCTGTGCCTTAGCCCTGCGCCCCAGGGAGGCCCCGCCATGGGTCTCTAGAGCACCTCAGAGTTTCAGCTCCCACCATTCCGAGACCAGGAGCCCGGGGCAGCACATCGCTCAGACTCTTGGGGACCCCCCTTGGGGCAGGGCCTTTGGGTCCCCTCACCCTGTGAAGGGGTCGGTGATCCTGGAAAGGACTAAGCACAGGATTCGAGAGACGCGGCGGCCTGGCGGGGCGCTCTCCCTGCCTGGGTCTCAGTCACTTCGTCAGAGCCCCACCAGGAGCTCCTCCTCAGCGCCTGTGTGTTCAGCTTGGGGTATTTCCTATTGTTTGAAGGTTGCCTTGCAACCCGTTTGCCTGGAGGAGTTAAACAATATAGAGTTTCTTTGCTGAGCAACAGCTGTAGCCCAGAGACCTAATATAAACTTTTAAGTCTGTTTTCTCAGGGTTGGTGCATGGGGAGGGCTCACGCCCCCTGGCTTGCTGCTCCCTGGGGGCACTGGTGGTTGGCGGACATTGGTGTTCTTTTATCTCTGCTCCTAGTGGAAGGGGATGAGCCCAGAATAGGAAAACAAAATATCTGGCTACTAACACACCGTCAGCCAGCCGCTGGCTCAGAGTGGGGTCTGTGAGGCGAGAGAGGAGGCCAGCTGGACGGGCCAGCTGGACAGGCGGTGGGCCCAGCGCCCTGGCTACTGGGGAGCTGGGTCCGGCCCTGGGGTGGGGGGGGCTCGGACTTCTCTCCAGGAAAGCCCCCTTCCCGCTCAGTCTGCCTCCGAACCGCAGCAGCAGCATTCAGAAAAAGTTCAGCAGGAAGGGGGTGCAGGAGCAGAGAGCAGCCCGCTCGGCAGACATGCGTGTGGTGCATGGCGAGGAGAGGGCCCCTGGGGTTCGCAGGCCGGCCACTGCCCCTCGGGACAGCCCAGGGGCCTGTCCTTCCGGTTGCCTCGACCCCCGCGGCCTGAGGGAAGGGCGCCCCCTAAGTCAGCATCTGCTGGGTGGGGGCCACCGGCTGGTTAACGACCGGCTTCCAGCTGGGGAAGGGCCCAGGCAAGAGGTTTCCTTTCGCGGGGAGGGGCCCCACGCTGTAACCCTCCGCCTAACCCTCGGCCTAGCGAATTTCAGAGCAGCGTCCACTGCCCCTGTGGCCATCTGCAGAGCGGCGCCCGCTGGGACGCAGGGCAGGGCCCAGACGGCGCTGGCAGGGCCTGTCCCGCCAAGAGCAAACAGGGACAAAGGTCAGGCACCCACAGCCGCAGCTCCGGCCGCCGCCCGCCCACCAGGCCGCCCGCTCACGGGTCACCGCATGGCGGCCGGCCTGTGGTCTCCATGGCCCCAGCGCGGCCCGGGAGAGGGAGGCCGCGGGCAGAGGCGCTGCCGGGCCCCCTCACGAGAGGGGGCCTCCTCGTGAAAAGCGGCCGCTGGGCGCTCGGGGCAGGGGCTGCAGTGTCCACGGCCCTCCTCCCTCGAGCCTCGCCGCCAGGCCTGCGCCGTCGGGCGGCGGAGGGCGCTGCTCTTTGGCCGGGCGCAGCGGGCAGCGAGCCTCTGGCTGTCCTGGCTGCCCGGGTCACGGACCCTCCGTCTGCTGCTCCCGCATGGTGCCGGCCAAGGCCGGGCGGCCACCCCTGCCCAGACCCCGCTCGTGGGCCCCGCCCCACTGCGCCCGGCTCCCCCTCCCGCGCCCCCACCGGGATCAACCAGCAGCTCCCCCGGAGACACCCGGAACTGTGGCCACAGGGCAGAGCGGCCACAGCGCCCTCGACACCGGCCAGCACGCCCTGGACTTGGCCAGGCGCCCGGTGGCCGTTTCTGCGCCCTGCGTGGGCCGCTCAGCCTGACCACGGCCTCAGGGCCTGCACTCCTGTCCTGGCTCCGGCCCTCGTGCTCACCTTCCTAGCAGGCCGGGCCTGCGGGCTGAAGCACGAGCTCGGCTCCCTCTCCCCTCTGAGCCGCCCCAGGGGGGCCCCCCACTGTGCTGTCACCTGAGCCGGGTGGCCTTGAGGTGTCCCGCGGAAGGGGCAGTGGGGAGCGCGCCAGACACCCCCTGCTCGCCGCCTGGTAGCGAGCCAGGCCGCCGGGCGCCAGCCACTCGCTGCCATGGCCTAGACTCTGGGGGGGTCCCGTTGCCAGGGAGTAGTCTCTTTGGGCTTGGAAACCCCTAGACCAGCAAGTCTCCCTCGGGCCTCCCCGGCCGCCCCCAGCAGACTTGCTGGGCCAGCGCCACCGGGGACCACAAGGCCTGAGCAAACACCCCCTTGTTCCACCCTCGCGTTGGGGCTGGGCCACAGGCCACCCAAGTGACCCCGTCCCTGGCTGCCAGGCCGCTGGCAGAAGCCAGAGCTGGCCCCCTCTGGGCGCCCCGTCCCAGCATCCGTCCCTCCCTCTGCACCTGCCAGCTCTGATGCTTTTGCCCGTGGCCTCGGACCCTCAGGTGTGCCAGCTGTAAACGGAGTCGCCGGGCATCCACCCCACGGGAGTGAACCTCGGCTCGCTCCTCTGTACAGCGGGGTGACCGGGGCGTCGGCCCCACGGGCACAGACCTCGGCCTCCTCTGTACAGCGGGGTCACCGGGGAGTCGGCCCCACGGGATCCCGTGAGGGTTAAATACAGCCCCTCCGTCCCCCACACGTAGGGCCAAGTCATCATTCCTGTGTCCTCCTGCGCAGCCCCAGCCGCGCCCACTGGCGGCCGCACTGGCCTCCGGAGCGGAGTGAGACTCCATGCTCGCTCGCCAGGCCCAGGGCCCGGAGGGGCGCAGAAAGGGGCTCGCGCTGCAGGCTGCACCCGCAGACACGCCCCTCGGGGAGGACGCCCGTGCCCAGCTGCCCCGTGCTCCAAGTCTGTGCGAGTGCCCGCAGGCCCTTGTCCCGTCCACACTCAGGCCTCACTCGGCCGAGATAGCCACTCGGCTCCTCTAATCTTTCTCCGCAGCCCAGCCTCCCCCTCCCGTCACCCCCACTTCATCCCCAGCTCCTTAATCAAACTAAGGGAAAGAAGAGCATGCAGATAGAGGCGCTAAATATACCTCCGTGTGCGCTGGGAGGGCGGGTGGAATTCCATGAGGCACCTCTAGGGCCGGCTCTAGAGTAAGGCCCCGGCCAGCACCCTGGACCGACTTCTCCCCTGGCAGAGAGCTTCACGGCCGTTATCTCCTCACCAACCGGGCCGAGGGCGGCTGGCCTCCGCTGGCCTGGCCCTGGTCTGTGTCTCTCACAGGACGCCCTCCCCCATGTCGGCCTCCCACGGGTGTGATGCGGCGGGGTGGGGGCCACTCACAGCTGCAGGTCACAGTTTTCCCCTCTGGGTCCCCCACACCAGATTTGGAATCTTTTGAAATGTTTTACCTTTTAAAAGCCATCAAGGGGCCACCCTGGTGGCCTGGGGGTTGTCTCACCCTTAGCACAGAACTGAGTTCATCACATTCCTCGCCTGGCCCCCAGCGGACCCCCAGGGCGCAGCAGACTCTCCTGCCCCCCCCTCCCCTCAGCAGCAGGTTTCAGTGGATCCACCTGTTCTGCTCCCCATCTCTGGGGCGCCCTTTCTCTTTCCCGCAGGCACATGTGCACAGACACGCACCGCGCCTCTGGCCAGCAGCCAGCTCTTCTATGCAAAAACAAATAAATAAAATCTTAATAAATATATGGGGGCCTCCCTGGGGGCGCAGGGGTTACAGTCTCAGCACTGTGAAGCAGCCGCAGCCACTGCAGTGCGAGTTCGATCCCCGGCCAGGGAGGAGACCCATGGGGCACAGCAGACCTCAGCAGTGCATTAAAAGTCACCCTTTGGGCCTCCCTGGTGGCGCAGTGGGTTAAGCAGCGCACTGTGAAGCAAACCGCAGCCACTGCAGCACGAGTTCGATCCCTGCTGCCGGCCAGGGAGGGGACCCACAGGACACAGCAGACCTCTCCTGCCTCCCCGCTGCTCCCCTCAGCAGTGTGTTTCGGTCCATCTGCCCGTTCTGCTCCCCGCTCTGTCTCTGGTGAGTCCTCTCCCCTCCCGTGACTCTGGCCTGTACCCCAGCTCTTGTGTGCATAAATAAATAAATCTTTTTTTAAAAAAAAAAGTCATCCTTACTCCACGACTTTGCTGCTAGTCTTTCGAGGTAGCTCCTTCAAATGTTTTTGAAATCATGTGTGTGTTGCCACGGATCTACACAACCACTTATATTTTATACACACACGCACGCACGTTTTATTTTGCTTTTATACTTGATGTGTTGTTTCTGTGTTTCGCGTCATCGAAATTCTTCCGAAACAGTATTTGAAAAGAACATGAATTGGGCGTGTGTTTTTCAATGACACGTGTCAGTCATGAAATAATCGCCGTCAGCCTCGGCTGAGTCAGCAAAGCGGCAGCCCCGCGAACACTTTCGATGCAGCCTCACGTGGATTCTCACAGAGGCTCTCCAGAGCTACGGATAAACGTGTTTTCCAGTGAGGAGGTGAGACCTCGGGGCTGAGACGCTTCTGGCTGGCAAGACAGAACCTCCACTGGGCTTCGCAGCGTTTGAAGGCAAAGGGCCTAAGCCAGTGACCGTATTTCAGGACCACCCGATAGTCTCCACTGTCGTCTTTTTCACGATCCGCCGTCCTTGTTGGACATTTCACTGGTTTCCCTTTTTGCTGCTACATCGAAGCGTGAAGTCATCTTTGCTCCTGGCTCCGGTTCTTTCTTTAGAATCTTTTCCTAGAAGTGAAATTGAGTCATCACTTGAAAGTCTTGTCATTGATCACCAAGTGACTTTCCAGAAAGCCGGGAAGCTGCCCCCGCAGCAGGCACGCAGGTGGAGCCAGGCCCCTCCGCCCTCCTGGGGCAGGCCCTGCGGTGCTGGCTGCATCTCTGGTGTGACTGGCATCTCCTTGGTTACCAGGGAGGCTGCCCTTCTCCTGCAGGCTTCCTCCCCAGGTGCATCGGTGAGGAACAGAGCTGGGCAGGCGTCCTTCGCTCTGCTCATGCCCTGATCTCAGCCCTCTCACTCTCCGGTGGCTCTGAGTTCCCTTTGAGACCCCATAACCCAGGCGCATCTGCCCAGGCGCATCTGCGAGGCAAACTCGCTTCCTATTCAATACAGCCGGGGACTTTGGCCTCCCCAGAGGGCTCCTCCTCTCTCCCCTCACCCCAGCCCCTGCGGCTCCTGGGCGTTGCCCCAGCCCTAAGGAGAGGCCAGTCCCAGGTGCCCTTCGGTGCACCCAGCCCCCGCTGCAGCCTCGGTGCTCCTAGAGAAGGGGCTTCTCGTTCAGAAGTAACAGCTGGAGCAGAAGGCCCACGATAGATCCTGCTCTTTCCCCAAGAAACTCCAACCCCTTTGTCCTTCAGGGGAGGTGAGGAGGGTCTGGGACGAAGAGGAAACGCCCATGTGAGCCCAGGCTCCTGGACCCTCGGCGCTTCCCCCAGCCCTGCCCAAGCGCCCTGCGGGATGCAGCGTCACTTCTGCAGGTTGTGCAATCCCTCCTGCCTCCCCGGAGGACCGGAGGACCGAAGGTGCACCCGGCCCTAGGAGAGGCAGGTACAGCACCGCAGCCTCCAGGCCCCACCTGCGCCCTTCCCCCTGCAACTCCAGCCTGGAGGGCCTGAGAGCAGGGAGGGGGGCTCCTCCGAGCCCTTCCCACCGCCTCTGGTACCACCTGCGCTTCCTGGCACTCTCCGGGAAAGCTGGGGTCCCTCCTTCAGGCCAGCCCTGCTCCCCGCTGACCCCTCCTTGAGGCCCAGCACTCCCCTCCGCACCTCCAGCAGGGAGCTTTGGCTCCGGCTGTTGGACATTCAGTTCCTGGACCGAGCCAAATGGAACTTCAAACCCCTGCAGGCCTGGACGCTGGACATGGAAGTCTGGCCCCGGGAGACAGGACGTGACCTCGTCACAGCCCCTTGACACCCCCTCTCTGTGTTTACCTCAAAGTCATGTCTTTGGGGCCTCCTGGGGGCGCAGGGGTTAAAGTCTCAGCGCTGTCAAGCGGTCAGCACCACTGCAGCCTGAGTCCACCCCCCACCAGGGAGCTGACCCAGGGCACAGAGACCTCTCCTGCCTCCCCACTGCTCCCCTCAGCAGTGTGTTTCAGTGGATCTGCCTGTTCTGCTCCCCACTCTGTCTCTGGTGACTCCTCTCACCCCCACACCTCTGGCCTGCACCCCAGCTCTTGTAGGCACAAATAAATCTTTTTTACAAATCACGTCTTTGACTCTGTGCCCTATTCGGAGCCTGCTTGGCGGGCCCCGCCTGTTACACACACACACACACACACACACACACACACCCTGCCCTCTCAGCCCCAGACCCCAGTCGCGGCGCGGCTCCCCGCGAGATGCCAGCACCGTGAAGGGCGAGCTCTGGACGCGCCCCTGACGCTGGGGCTGGCACGCACTGGCGCCACGGCAGGAGCAGTGTCCACGTGAGCGTCAGGCTCGGCGGAGCAGGTGGACAAGTCCAGTTCTGGCCCTCGAAGGGGTGCACGCGCGCGCACACACACACTCATGGTGTAGCTGGACATTTGTACCCTTCTGTCAACCGCTCCCTATGGCTCCTGCCCCCAGCCTGAGGCAGCCATGTCTCTATTTCCTTGAGTTTGACTTTTTTTATTTTTAGATTCCACATATAACTGAGATCACACTGTCTTTGTCTTTCTCAGTCTAACTTATTTAACACAATGGCCACAAGGTCCATCTGTGTTGTTTCCAATGGCAGAATTTCTTTCTTCGTCACGACTGAGTAATATTCCATTGTCCATGGACATGTTTTCTCTATGCACTGACGGACACTTGGGTTGTTTTCGTGGCATGGCCGTTGTGAAGATGCTGCTGTGAGCACGGGTTCCTCTGTCTCCTTGGTGACTTGTTTTCCTCTCCTCCAGACATATGTTCAGCAGTGGGATTGCTGGTCATATGGTATTTGCATTTTTAATTTTTTCCTTTATTTATTTATATTTGACATCAATTGTGGTCCCCATTTCCCACCACATGTCACCAGTGCACCGTCACCTCAGTCCCTTGTGCTCTTTCTGCCCTCAACCCAGTCCCTCCCCCGCTCCGCAAAGTGTCCCCAGTTTGTCCTTGTCTTTTTGTTTTTGTCGTGTTGTGATTTTTTTTAACTGTTATTATTCTTTTCCTTGGTGCCTTATTTGGTTCCCTTATATTCCTCCTAGGAGTGAAGCCATCCGGTATTTTTCTTTTGCCTTCTGACTTATTTTTAATTTTTTGAGACACTTCCATGCTGTTTTCCACAGTGACTGCACCGATTTCCATTCCCCCAGCAGGACACAAGGGCTTCCCTTTGCTGTGCATCCTCAGGACCTGCTGTTTGTCTCCTGACGACAGCCTGCGGAGTGTCTGAGGCTGTATCTCTGTGGGTTATTTGCATTTCCCAGAGAGTGAGTGATCTCGGGCAGCTTTTTCTATATCTGCTGGTCATTTGTATGTCTTCTTTGGAAAGGTGTTTGTTTTGTTCCTCATCCCTTTTAAAATCATGTTTTTACACTGAATTATGTGGATTATTTACATATTTAGGATGTCATCAGATGGATGATGAGCAAATATTCCCTCCCATTTTGTAGGTTGCCTTTTCACTTTGTTGACAGTTTACCGGGCAGATGGTTTTTAGTTTGCTTTAACCTCATTGGTTTAATTTTGGTTTTGTTGCTTTTGTTTTGGTTTCAAATCCAAATATCATTTTGAAGACAGATGTCAAGGAACTAACCCCCTAAGCTTTAGTAATTTTATGGTTTCAGGTCTTTTTTTTTCCCCCAAGATTTATTTATGCATTCAAGAACTGGGGTACAGGCCAGAGGTGTGGGGGTGAGAGGATTCCCCAGAGACAGAGTGGGGAGCAGAGCAGGCTGATCCACTGAAATCCACTGCTGAGGGGAGCAGCGGGAGGCAGGCGAGGTCTGCTGCTCCCTGTGGGTCCCTCCCTGGCTGAGGCTTGAACTGGTGCTACAGTGGCTGTGATAGCTTGGTAGTAGTGAGACTTAACCCCTGTGCCATCAGGGAGGCCCATAATACACAGCTTTAAGCTGTGTGAGTCTCAGCACTGTGTAGCTCTAGGCAGCCACTGCAGCAAGGAGTTCAATCCCCAGCCAGGGAACTGACCCACAGGGCGCCCAGACCTCTCTTGTCTCCCCACTGCTCCCCCCAGCAGTGGATTTCAGTGGATCCACCTGTTCTGCTCCCCACTCTGTCTCTGGTGAGTCCTTTCACTCCTTGTACCTCTGGCGTGTACCTTAGTTCTTGTATACATAAATAAATCTTTAAAAAAAAAATACACCTGGGCCTCCCTGGTGGCACAGGGGTTAAGTGGCAGCACTGTGAAGCATTAGCAGCCACTGCAGCAGAGTTCCCGGCCAGGGAGGGGACCCACAGGATGCAGCAGACCTCTCCTGCCTCCCCGCTGCCCCCTCAGGAGCGCATTTCACACCCCACGTTCACACTGCATCATCCACTAGGGCCAAGAGGTGGGAGCCACCTAAATGTCTGTCAACAGAAGAAGGGATAAAGGAAACAGCCCACACGTAACAATGGCATATTATTTAGCCTTAAAAAAATAAGGAAATCCTGCCCCACTGCCACGTGGGCGAACCCGAGGACGTTCCATTGAGGGAAACAAGCCAGTCATGAAAAGACAAATACTGCGTGACTACACGCCTGTGGGGGAGCTAAAGTGCTAAGCCCTTACCAAGAAAGTGGACCAGGCTGCAGGGCCGGTGGGGGAGGAGCCGGTGGGTGGTGAGAGACCAGACGCTGCGCTGGGCTGCAAAGTGCGGTGAGCCCCCAGTGCGGTGAGCCCCCAGTGCGGTGAGCCCCCAGTGCGGTGAGCCCCCAGTGCGGTGAGCCCCCATTGTGGTGAGCCCCACCTTCTGCGTGCTCCTCCATGCTAATGCTGTGTCTGCTGTTAGGACAGAAACCAACGAGTTTTGGGGCGTTTAATAGGCTGGGGTTAAAAAAAAAAATAGGCTGGGGTTATCATTCGCGAGCACATTTTTATGCTTTCGCTACAGAGAGGCTCAGAAACTGCTTTTGCAGGCTGTACCACCTTGCACCTTTCCGCTTGCATTCAGACCTCCCCAACTTGGGGCACAGTCTGCTCTGGCATTCCGAGCCCAAGAGAAAGGCTTATCTCCTGATGCTCTCCAGGCATTTCCCTGCCTCCTCACTCTCATCCACCTCTCAGGGAACCTCTTGGACACCCTCAGATTAAAGAGGAACTAAGCACCGCTAAGGGGCTTGCTTGCTTACAAAGGCGGCATTATGGGGTAGGTGCAACTCTGAGTCTGCGTCCCAGCAGTTTTCAAGAGGCGAAAGGCGGTGTTTCAGAGACCGGTGGGGACCCTGAAGCCGTCGCTGGGAGAACAGAGTCCCAGGGAAGCCTCCGTTGGAGGAAGCAAGGTCTGAGAGCATCCTTGGCCTGCGGTCGGGCCCAAAGCCCAGCGCTCTCCCCTCTCCTCCCAGCTCTCTCTCACTGACATTCTGGGCTGTGGCCCCATCTCTCTCAGTCCCACAGCCTGGGGGGCTGGGAGGACCAGCCCTGCCCTTCCTTAGCCTCCACTGCTCAGGCTGCCTCCCTGCCCCACTCACTGACTGGGGTGCACACTTGTGTGTTTCCTTCTCAGCAGACAGACGCCTGTAACGGGCCACCCCAGGCCTCGCTGCCTTCGTGCTCGGAGGGGAAGTGAATAATCAACCTCAATTTTAAACTGATCTTAGACCTCAGCGAGAGGAGGTCCCCCAGATGTGTGTTAGCGAGATGGCACCCCACGGAGGAAAGTGACTCTCCACAGCCCGCCGTTTTGGGCGCTGTCTGCCTTGCTGCGCTGTTGCAATGGAAAGCGAACCCCTAAAATCCCAGGGCCCATTGTGGCCAGCGCTTGCTGTGCTGGCAGGGCCAGAGTAATAGGGCGAGATCTGGGGCCAGGAAGTACCCTGGGTGAGAACCAGAACCAGCCCCGGAGATCCAGAGATCCTGCCTCTCTCTGTCTGTCCCTCTGTCCGTCTGTCTGTCTGTCTGCCTGGCGATAGCTGACCCCTTAGCATGGAGAGGTTTTGCAAGAAGTGCTCACTTTCTTCCCACAGCTCTGTGCAAGCAGATCCTCCCTTCCCTTGTTTTGTAGCTATTTGTCATACAGCTGTAAAATGTTTCTTTATCGCAGTCCTTAGAAGTTTTGTTTCTCCCTCGAGTTTATGTTTTTGTCGCTTCTTTTAATTGTTTTACAGATTTTCCCCTAATAGTTAACTGTCATAGGAAAGGTATTGCATTGCGTGGTGTGAAGAGCCCAGAGACGATCTAATGTGGAACTGTTGCACTAGCAGTAGTTAGCGGGGAGCGATTTCTCACTGGGCGCGCCACAATGGCCTCTGGGGAAGTGGGGGTGACAGTGACCGTACCTGCCAGGTCGGCTTGTGTGACGATGGAGCCGCAGCGGCCTGGGAGAAGTTCTGGCACATGGCAGGCCTGCCAGTCCTGCTTAGTCACGATGTCTCCCTTCTTCCCGCCTTTCCTTCCTTTTATCTGCAATGGCCTTTTTTTTTTCTAGAACCTTCTAAGTGTCATTGCATTTAAGCCTACCTGGGGTTATCCAGAGAGCTGCAGCAGAAAGGGCAGGAGAAGGCAGGGGGGCAGGCGCGTCCTCGAAGGCCCCCCTCGCACAAGTGCAGCTCTCGCAACCCCAGCTTCCGCAGCCCCCCTCCTGGCCCGAGAACCCGCCTGGTTGCAGGTCTCTCGTGGCCTCCCAGTGCCCCCTCTGCACGTGGCCGTGTCAGCCTCTGGGGGAACCTGGTGCCGAGGCCAAAGCGCCATGTGTGGGTTGTTTCATTTTGAGGTGCTGTGGGGTAGGAGCTGGCCTCGGCTCTGCTGCATTCCAGGAAGAGGGAGGACGCTGCTCTGCGCCATGAGTCATGGAAGAGAAACTTCTGCGAAGGTCTCCCGCCAAGCAGGGCGCTGCGCCCATCCCCCGTCGGTCGGACAGCCGCGCCGACCGGCCTGGAGGCGAGGCGGCGGGGAGCCGAGGCCGCATTCGGGCCTCGCTGCGCGGGTGTCCGAGCTGAGTGGGCACGGGGGCCGGGCGGCGTCCTGCCGCTGGAGACCTGGGGCGCCCCCTGACCCCCGAGTCCAAGACGGCTCAGCTGGAGAGCTAAGGGGCGGCGGGGGCTGTGCCGGGCGCAGACGCGGCCTCCGCCGGCGCGGGTGGACTTGGGGCGCGAGCTGGGGCTCGCGAGGCGCTCCCGGATGGGGCGCATGGGGCTTGTGACAGACGTGCACATGGGTGCACGACGTCCCAAGTCGGGGCGCGTCGCAGGGTGAGTGGGGGCGCCAGCCTCTGGGGCCCTCGGGGAGCCGCCAGTGACCGCCGCGGGGACCCCGCCGCCCCTTCCCTTCGGTGGGGGACCTGAGCGGGGATCCTGCTCTGGGAACGCCCCGTGGCGCTCAGCGTCCGGCCTGGGCCCCGCCCGCGCAGGCCTGGCCCCGCCCGCCCTGCCCGTTTCACTGGGCGAGGGCTGAGCCCCGGGTGGGGTGAGGAAGGAGGGCAGTGGAGGAGAGCTTCTGAAACCTTTCCACAGCAGTCAAGAACAAACGCTGGAGGGGAAATAGCTGCTCCGTTGAATCGGCATTATGCCCTCAGGGAGCTTTGGCTGTGGAAGCCGTCAGCACGCTGTGGTTGGCTCTGCCGTGGGAGTTTTTTGTTGCTGTTGTTCTGTTTTTTCAATTTCTTGAATGGCAACCTTTTTTCTCTCCAGAGTGATAACTGCAGAGGCCCTGAGGGCCCCCTTAGTCTGTGGGGTAGGTGGTAGCCCTCCTGATGGGGGCTGGCACTGTGCGAGGTGACCTCAAAGCCAGTAGGACCAGGCACCTCCAGCAGGTCCAAGCCCTGTCCCCTGGAGACAAGATGACACACTAGGGGCCTGGCATGGAAGTGCAGTGAAAGTACACCCAGAGACGCACTGCTGGTTTGCTGTTCCTTCGGTCCCAAATGCTGTTCCGCTCAGCCCTGAATATGCACGTGGCTGTGTGTCATCCACAGCTCACTCCCCAGACAGGCAGCCGTCCTGCCACGCGGCCTACGCCCCTGACTCCTCCCCGCCTGTCACTCAGGCAAGAGCCATGACCCTGTCAAGGTCAGGGAAGCGGCTGGGCCAGGAGTGGGGCCAGCGAGTGTGTCCTCAGTGCAGAGTAGTGTCCAAAGCCACGGCGCCCGGAGAAGATGGCCGAGGGCAGTGCCACGTCCTTCGCCCCGGGCTCCACTCCACGGGCAGGCGAAGTGAGCAGGAGGGGAAGGCCGTGAAAAGAAGGCTGAGAAGGATTGTAACAGGGTCGTCCCAGGAAAAGGGGAAGTTCCAAAATCCTGGTTCCGCCCTAAGTGGGTGAAGCTGAGGAGGAAAAGAAGAAGATTTTTTGCAGGAAGGGAGAAAGAAGAAAAGGAAGATGGAGAACAACAAGGAGATCTGGAGGAGGCACGTGGAGCAGAGGGACATGTGAAGAAGCTGTGCTTGCTTTTTGGTCTTGGACTGGTTGGAACAGATGTGGGTGAGAGACCCGTGGGAGGTTAGCAATGGCAGTTGCCGTCTTGATTTTGATTTTGCTCTTTTCCTCCCAGATGTGTCTGACTCTTTCTGACCCTTTTCTATGGGTCTCTACTGAAAGGTCCTTTAGACGTGTGGCAGGTTTTTGGGCCTTGCTTTGGGCCAATCCTATTTGGCTGGACTTTTACTCTCAAGGTGATGGGTAACTTTAGAGGCTTGACTTAGTAACTATATTCTTTGTTCTTTCTTTATTGTACCCTAGTTGTATTAAAGTTCCTTTCCATTAAAGGTTTTATGTGTTTGTCTTAATGCGGCGGATGGCAGAACCCATTCAGAGAGGGCAGGCTTGGGGGTTCTGGGTGCTCCTCTCCCTCCCCTGTAACAGGATCAGCCGGAGAGGCCGGAGCTGCCGTACCCGCTGACCCACTCTGGGGTGGCCGGGACGGCTGAGGGAATGGGCCTCTTTAGGGGAGGCCTTCGGGACCTGCCGGACCGAACCTTCACCTGAAGGATGACTAGGGCTTCCACCAGGCAGATGGAAGCAGAAGGTGTAACAGGGTGGTCCCAGGGAAAAAAAAAGTTCCAGAACCGCGGCCCCACCCTAAAGAAGGTGGAGCAAAGCAGAGATTAAAAAAAGGCTAGAAAAAAAACTAAAGGAAGAAGGAAGCCAAAAAAAAAAAAAAAAAAATACCTAAAAAAGGCACAAAAGCAGAAAAACATATGAAAAAACTGTGCTTACTTTTTTGGTCCTAAACTAGTTATAACAAATATGAGTAAGAGACCCATGGGAAGTTAACAATAGCAGCTTTTATCTTAATTTTAATTTTGCTCTTTTCCGCCTGAATTTGTCTAACCCTTCCTAACCCTTTTCTATAAATCTCCACCAAAAGTACTTTAAACTGGTGACAAGATTTCAGGCCTCGCTTTGGGCCAATCCCATTTAACTAAACTTATACCCTCAAAAAATGGGTAACTTTAAATGCTTAATCTAATAACTATATTCTTTGTCTTTTCTATATTGTTCCCTAATTATATTAATGTCCCTTTCCATTAAAAATCTTATATATCGGGCCTCCCTGGTGGCGCAACGGGTTGAGCGCCGCACTGTGAAGCGTCCATGGCCACTGCAGTGCGAGTTCGATCCTCAGCCGTGAGCTGACCCACAGGGCGCAGCAGACCTCTCCTGTCTCCCCACTGCTCCCCTCAGAGTGTGTTTCAGTGGATCTGCCTGTTCTGCTCCCTGCTCTGTCTCTGGGGAGTCCTCTCACCCCCACACCTCTGGCCTGTACCCCAGCTCTTGTGTGCATAAATCTTTAAAAAAAAGAAAGTCTGAAATAATTTCCATAAAGAGATTGAAAAGATCCCTAGCAGCATCTCCCCAAGCAGTTAGACATTTAAAAATAAAATTTAATTTAATTTAAAAATATTTTTTAAAAAATCTTAGATATTTGTCTTAATGCAGCAGATAACAAAACCCATTTATTTTATTTTTTTAAAAAGATTTATTTATTGGGCCCTCCCTGGTGGTGCAGTGGGTTAAGCAACGCGCTATGAACCAAACCTCAGCCACTGCAGCACGAGTTCGATCCCTGCTGCCGGCTGGGGAGGGGACCCACATGGCACAGCAGACCTCTCCTGCTGTGCCCGCTGCTCCCCTCAGCAGTGTACTTCTGTTGATCTGCCTGTTCTGCTCCCCGCTCTGTCTGGTGAATCCTCTCACCCCCCTACACCTCTGGCCTGTACCCCAGTACTTGTATGCATAAAATAAATAAATCTTTAAAAAAATAAAAATAAAGATTTCTCTATTTATGCATACAAGAGCTGGGGTACAGGCCAGAGGCCAGAGTCCACGGAGGTGAGAGGAATCACCAGAGACAGAGAGGGGAGCAGAGGAGGCAGACTGACTGAAACACACTGCTGAGGGGAGCAGCGGGTGAGGCAGAAGAGGTCTGCTGTGCCATGTGGGTCCCCTCCCCAGCCAGAGGCAGGGATCGAACTCGTGCTGCAGTGGCTGCAGTTTGCTTCATAGTGCGTTGCTTAGCCCACTGCGCCACCAGGGAGGCCCAACAAAACCCATTTAAAGCGAGCAAGTTTAGGGCTTCTAAAATGCCCCTCTCCCTGCCCTGTGACATAGGAGCAACTTGAGCAAAGGCGCAGAGGAACAGGTGACGGTTCCTCGTGGCAGGCACGGAGGAAGGCTGGGCTGCCCAGGGAGGTGGACCGCGGCCGCTGGCCAGATGGGAGTGCTGCAGTGGACGAATCCAGGCGTGGACCGGTGCTTCCTGCCAGCTCCTTCGCCTCCAGCACTCCAGCTAGATCTTTGACCTTCCTTTGAGGAGAAGACGTCCTCTTTCATTTCACCAGCCTTGGGCTCATTCCTGGGAGCTTCCCTAGAGGCATGGTTCTGCAGGGTATGTGTCCTCACCGAGCAGGATCTACACCACCTGGGAACGTACAGAAAGTAGATTCTTGCATAGATCTGGGAGCCAGATCTGTTGGGTGAGAGCTCTGAAGGCAGGGCCTCCAGGTGATACGGAAGCAAACTCAGATAGAAACCCATAGCTTCAGAACACCACGTCTTCCCCCATTTTTCTTCCCTGAAATTTGGAGGTGGGGGTCTACTTTCTTTCTTTTTTTCTCCTAAGACTTATTTATGCACACAAGAGCTGGGGTACAGGCCAGAGGTGCGGGGGTGAGAGGAGTCACCAGAGACAGAGTGGGGAGCAGAACAGGCAGATCCACTGAAATACACCGCTTAGGGGAGCGCGGCAAAGCAAAAGAGGTCTGCTTGCACCCTGTGGTCAGCCCCCTGGCCGAGGATCAAATTCATGCTGCAGTGGCTGCAGCTGCTCCATAGTGTGGTGTTTAACTCCTTGAGCCACTGTGAAGGTCCCAGGGGGTCTACTTTCAAGGGTGAGCCCATGAACCAGAAAAAATCTTTAGCCTTTCTCTGCCATTGAAATTGTAAAACTTGGACCATTAACTGGAGAAGCAGACCTGCTCCTGTTACAGGAAAGGGGCACCCCAGGACCCCCAAACCTGCCCTCTCTAAATGGGTTATGCCACCCGCCGCATCAAGACAAATATATAAGAGCTTTAATGGAAATGAAATTTAATACAACTAGTAAACAATACAGAAAAGACAAAGAAAATAGTTACTAAATCAAGCATCCAAAGTTAGCCATCCCCTGTGGGTAAAAGTCCAGGCAAACAGGACTGGCCCAGAGCAAGCCCAAAAGCTGTCAGAGTCTAAAGCACCTTTCAGTGCTGACCCACAGAAAGGGGTCAGGAAGGGTCAGAGAAGTGAGGGAGGAAAAGAGCAAAATCAAACCCAAGAGAAAGGCTGCCCTTGTTAAGCTCCCCCACGGGTCTCTCACCCACGTCTGTTCAACCAGTCCAGGACCAACAGGCAAACGCAGCCTCTTCATACGTCTCTGCTCCGCGTGCTTCTTCCAGGTCTCCTTGCTGCTCTCCATTCTGCTTCCTTCTTTCCTTCTTCCTGCCTGTTTCCTCTCCAGCATCTTCTTCTCCCTGCTCAGTTCCACCCTACTTAGGGTGGGGCAGGGATCCTGGAACTTCCCCTTTTCCTGGGGACCCCCTGTTCCACTCCCACCTGGGGAGAGTTCACTGAGACTGTAAAGCAGGGGCCTCCTTGGGGGCACAGGGGTTAAGCAGGTCTCAGCGCTATCAAGCTATTGCCAGCTACTTGTGGCCTGAGTTTGGTCCCTTCCACCCCTTGGGTCCCCGGCCAGGGAGGGGACCCACGGGGCAGCAGACCTCTCCTGTCTCCCCGCTGCTCCCCTCCCAGTGTGTTTCAGTGGATCTGCCTGTTCTGCTCCCCACTCTGTCTCTGGTGAGTCCTCTCACCCCCGCACCTCTGACCTGCACCCCAGCTCTTGTGTGCATAAATTAAAAAGAGCATAAAACAAAGGACAGTGGTAAGGCCTAGAGAGAGATTTTAGGTGACTTTATTTGAGCACCTGGATCCCATGTTCTCAACTGGGTTCTATTCACAATAATCTCCCCTCCACATACACACTTTTTTTATTTTATTTTTTTTTAAAGATTTATTTATTTTATGCACACAAGCACTGGGGTACAAGCCAGAGGTGTGGGGGTGGTGAGAGGATTCACCACAGAGAGCGGGGAGCAGAACAGGCAGATCAACAGAAGTACACTGCTGAGGGGAGCAGCGGGCACAGCAGGAGAGGTCTGCCGCACCATGTGGGTCCCCTCCCCAGCCAGCAGCAGGGATTGAACTCGTGCTGCAGTGGCTGTGGTTTGCTTCATAGCGCGTTGCTTAACCCACTGCACCACCAGGGAGGCCCCTACACACTTTTTTTAAAGCATAAGTTTAGCTTAGTTGTTTTTTAACACTTAACCATCAAAAGAATGCTTACTACCGGAGGAAAGGAGGCAAAATCTGGAAAACACCCTGTTTGGCAGATGTCGGAAGCTACAGTTTGTGAGCACGCAGACAGGGTTCGGTAGGCAGGTGTGCAGTGCCACGGGCCATGCTAAACTCGCACACTTCCGTGCAAGACACCAGAAGGTACATCTCATGACACTGCCTCGATCTCAGCGACACATTTGACACTGAGTCTTCTACTTAGATTCTTTCATGTTTAAAGATATAAATCTTATTTATGCACACAAGAGCTGGGGTGCAGGCCAGAGGTGCAGGGGGTGAGAGGATCCACCAGAGACAGAGTGGGGAGCAGAACAGGCAGATCTACTGAAACACACTGCTGAGGGGAGCAGTGGGGAGGCAGGAGAGGTCTGCTGCACCCCATGGGTCCCTCCCTGGCGGGGGAATTGGGCTGCAGTGACTATGGAAACTCCACAGTGCGGTGCTTAACCCCTGCACCACCAGGGAGACCCTCTACTTAAATTCCTACTGACGAGAGAAGTATGGGCTAGCTAATGGTGCAGTGGATAACATACCACGATCACCTTAGTGACTTATTTGCAAAGACAGGGAATTTAAACAGTGCAGCCAGTTCTGCTGATTATCCCACTCAGCGGCTGTGCACACGGTCCAGCGTCAGTCAGGGGCCGCAGGTGTGACCACATTGGGTAGCTGCTGCTCCGGCAGGCATCTCACTGCCGGTTCTGAGCCTCCCGTGCTGACCTCAGGTGCTAAAGCAAAAGGCTCTGTTTCAGTGCCGGATAAGGAAGCTTTATGGGCGATAAGGGGACAGGGGTGCACTGTAAGGCGACCACTTTACTTATTTCAGAACCTGGAGTCTGGTCAACCAAGCGGTTGAGCAGCTAAATCCAGGGGTTTGGCAATTTTCTAATCCGGAATGAATGTTCTATTGAATAAAGCGATAAAGACATAGAAGTTGTGATTCATGCTTATCAAATTTGTGCGTCGCTCCAGCTAGGGCATCCAGCCTCGGCTCTGCTTGAAAACCAAGACTCCCAGAGACCTCGACCATTTGCTTAGATGGGCCAAAACGAACGCAAGAACATTCCATTATAGTCAGAGTTCAGTGCCGGGTTAAAAAAAGAACCAGCAGGGCAAGCATGCAATGGCAGGGTTCAACGTCAACATGGCTGCAGCACACACACAGGGCTCTTCAGCTGACGGCACAAACCGAGCGTGCGGGGGAAGTTTCCAGAACAAAGGTGGATGGCGACCAGCCACTCCAGGACTGTGCCCAGGCCTCCGCGTCCGTACGGGGTGTCTCCAGCGCTGGACAAGCTGAGAGGTTACAGGCACACGCTCCAGGGAAGCAGCTCAGGAACAGAGCTGTTCTCTTCGGTCGAGAAGAGGGACTTTTATAAAGCACAACGGTATCTTGGAATACTCAGAGGGGTCTCGCACAGAGGAGGGATTAAACGTATTCGAGCTGTTCCAGGGGGCAGAGCAAGCCGATCTACAGCAGAAGCCAGTTCAGGAGGTGGATGCAGCCCAGAGGGAGCCTGTTTGAGATCGGGGCTGTCCAAATATGGAACAGCAGCCGTGTACAGCTGGGCGCCTTGTGGGAGGCCATGGAAGGCTGGGGAGCTGGCTGCGCCTCCTAGCAGGTCTCCCTTTCTGCTGGGCCTTTTCTCTCTGCCTTGCCTTGCTTTTTAAACCAGCCTGCCTATTACCGACCAGCTGGTGTCCTCCTCTGTTAACGCCTTGGACCGTTCTTTGATGGACTCATCCACTTTCTGAATCACAGTTGCTGTCATATCCCTCTCCCTGTCCTCACTGAATATAGCTGCAATCCTTGGTTGAGAGAGAGAGCAGTTCTAAAGTCATCTTACTTTTTAAAAACCTTGTTAAGTCTGCATTGTTCGATGCAGGAAGCAAGCTGAGCATGGCTTACTTCTAAGGGACAGAAACTAGGTCTTTCTGCCTTTGGGGAGGCTGGGACGACACTGAATTTGGCACCTTATAAACAACAGGTTCCAGAGACAGTAATGGGTGGAGGCACCAAGGGCGTCATCGGGATGTGACACAGAAGGGGCCAACTGTGGCGAGGAATCGCACTTTTGGTTTAAGGAGTGTTCCAGCCTCCAACAGAGAAGACTTGCGAAGAACCACCTGGGAGGTGATGACAATGTGGCAGCAATGTGAGTCTCCATATTCCTTAGACCCGAGAACCTCCTCAGGCAGCCTCGCAGTGATCTGTGTGTCTTCAACCTGACTAAGTGTGCAGATGTTGAGATTCTCACGCGTTCGTCCAGCCTGCAGGTGCTCAACCAGCGAGTGCACGCCGGGGTTTGTCTGCGTCCTGCGGCCGGGCCGGCCAGGTAAACACCTGTTTTCAGGGAGGGGGGTAACCTCCCAGCGGGAGACAAAGGGCAAAGAGCTATGCAAAAAAGCCATATCCCAGATAAGCGCTGCCAGGAAAGTAATCATGTGATGGAAAGCTGACTGGGCAGGCGCTTTAAGTGGCCGGTGACGTCGGCTCCAGGAGGTGACATGGAAGCTGGGGCTTGGGTGCCAAGATTGAACTCGGCATGTGGAACTGGGGAACACACGCAGTACAGAAACCAAGACCAGGACCGCCCCCCACCCCAAGCAGCTCATGGGCTGGCCGGAGGTACTTACAACCCCAAGCAGAGGCCGAGCCTTTGCACAAAGACGCAAAGTC
Source organism: Galemys pyrenaicus (assembly GCA_019455555.1). Lineage (NCBI taxonomy): Eukaryota > Metazoa > Chordata > Mammalia > Eulipotyphla > Talpidae > Galemys > Galemys pyrenaicus. Next base: position 114,920 of record JAGFMF010011719.1, on the reverse strand, counting down.
AGATGCCCCAGATAATTTCCGGGCCAGGCAAGGGACAGCCTCCCGCCTACAGTGCTCCTGCCTGTGCTGGCAGAGAGGTGGTGAGGCAGAAGAAATGGTAGGACACGACCAGGCCTGGGCCCGGGACCACACCCCCACGTGCAGTCACGTGTCCCTCAGGAGGAGGCCCCGCGACCCAACCAGTTTGCACCTCGCCTCCCAGGGCACTGCCATCCTGTAGACACTTTCTGTTTGTGTGCGCGGTGTAGGGCTTTGCTGGTCCTTTTCCAATTATCAAGCACAACTTCATGCCAGCTTCCACTCCTCGGAAATAATTAAATGAAACGACGTGCCTGGCTTTCGCGGCCAGGTAATGCTCTGTGCTTTGCCTCTGCTGAAGGAGTTTTCCTTCAGCCCTGAGGCTGAACCATGGAGGACAAGGGGGGCGACCTCTGCTCTGCGTCCTGCTCATGTGGCCAGCACACTCTTGCCCGTCACAGAGCGGCCCGAGCGTCCTTCCGCGCAGGCTGGACTCAGAAAGCTACTTTTTGTGCTGCAAACAGGTTCGCCTCTGTTCGCGCGCTCAAGGCCAGCACCCCACACCGCTCATTCCCAGCAGCCTAGACCCTTCATCGTGCAGCCCTCCGGGTGACTCGTGGTTGAAAAGCATCGGTCTGTGATTAAAACCTGCCTTCTGCGCACAATCTGGGAAATGACCCGCACCCCTGGGCGCGACGCTCCTGCTACGCTGAGGTCGCGGCCCGACCTGCGGCTTCCGCGCGGCGCGCACCCCCAGCCCGCGGCCAGCCAGCACGAGGGGGCCCGCCAGGCCCGAGCCCAGGCCGGGGTGGGGCCGCGTTCGCGCGGGGGCCTCCCGGCCGGGGTGCAGGGCCGGGCGCTCAGGGCCGAGGGCCGCGTGCGAGGTCGGCCGCGGACGCCCGGGGGCCCGCGGGGCCGGGAGCGGACGCTGAGGACGCGGAGGGCGGCCCCGAGCGAGGGCGCCGGGTCGCGCCAAGGACACGCGAGCGCGTGCTTGGGAAGGGCGCCTGCCCGCTCCGGGGCTCGCCCCCGGCCCCGCGCGCCTGCGGCGATCCCGACGTTCTGTCGCGCGGCGAGCACCCGCGGCCCCGCCGGCCCGGCGTCGCCGTCCGCGCGGGGCCCGGCGCCCGCCGCACGCGGATCCCCCTCGCCGGCCGCGGCGCGCACGGCGCGGGCACGGCGCCCGGCGCGCGCCCGCTCGATCCGGGTTCCTGGGGGGCGGCGCGGGGGCGGGGCCTGCGCGCGGGGGCGCGGGCCGCGGGGGGGCCGGGGGCGGGGCCGCGCCCCCGCGCCGCGCTGGCGCTCTCGGCCAATGAGCGGCGTCCACATGCCGCGGCGGCGGCGAGAGGGGAGGCAGCGGCCGATAAATGCTATTAGCGCCGCCGCCGCCGCGCCGTCCCCGCCGCCGCCGCCGCCTCTCCGCCGCAGCTCCGTGCGCCGCTGTCGGGCCGCGGGCGGGCGCCTGGCCGAGCCGCCGCGCAGCTGCCGCCCGCTCGCCCCCCGCGCTCCGCACCGCCTCGGCCTCCGCCGGCGCCCCTCGCTGCGGCCCGGGCGGGGCCGCGAGTCTCCCAGCGGCGGGCGGGGGCCGGCGCCGCGGGCGGCCAGGCCGCGGGAGGCCTCCCTGCTGACGAGGCGGGCGCCGCGGGCCGCGGGCCGCGGGCGCGGCCGGAGGGCGGTTGTCGGCGGGCGCCGGCCGGCGGGGGCGCCGCAGCGGGCGCGAGCCCGAGCCCGAGCCGGAGCCCGGGGCGAGGCGGGGCCGGGGCCGGGGCCGGGGCCGGGGCCGGGGCCGGGGCCGGCGCCGCCATGGAGAACGCGCACACGAAGACGGTGGAGGAGGTGCTGGGCCACTTCGGCGTCAACGAGAGCACCGGGCTGAGCCTGGAGCAGGTCAAGAAGCTCAAGGAGCGCTGGGGCGCCAACGGTGGGTGCCGCCGGGCCCGCGCCGCGGAAGATGGCCGCCCGCGCCCTCCGGCCCGCGGCCGCGGCGGGCGGCCCTCGCTCGGCGCCTGGGGCGGCCGTCGGGGGCGCGAGCCCGGCACCCGCGCGGCCGGCGCGGCGGCCCGGCCGCCCCCGACGCCCCCGACGGCCGCCCCGGCGGAGCGCTGACGTCGCCGGCCGACTCCCGCTTCCTGAAGTGTTTCGGGAACCCGGTGGGGGCGGCGGCGAGATGCAGGCCTCGGGGTTAGCGCGGAGGCCCGTCGGTGGCAGGAAGTACTGCAGGATTTCTGGGGTTCCATTTTAGTGGGGTTTCCATTGAAAATAAGGGTTTCCGGCTCGTGCACTGAGGCGTGCGTCTCATGAGGTGTGTGCCAGTGGTCGTTTGCGTGATTTACTCCAGAAAGCGGGCTAAATTGTTGTTTCCCCCCCCCCCTCCCTTGACGCGTTGCCTGTTGGATTTCTGCAGAGTTGCCGGCTGAAGAAGGTAAATCTACCTCGTGTTCGTTTCACCCCCCACCCCCACCCCGCGCGAGCGTGGATGTGGAGGTGACATTGACAACGAATGTGCTTGCTCCTGACAGGAAAAACCTTACTGGAACTTGTGATCGAGCAGTTTGAAGACTTACTAGTTAGAATTTTATTACTGGCGGCGTGTATATCTTTTGTAAGTATAAAGACGTTTATTTCCTCTCCAAAAAGTTGACAGTATTCCATAGGTGGGAAACGAGAAAACGACATGATGTGAGAATATCCTACTTGGAGATTTGTGCTGGGTCTCCGTGTTTGTTTTTTAAAAATACAGGTATCTTAAACTTATAAACAAAATACTTGAAAGTTATGAACAAAATACAGGAAATAAATGGATGCCTGTTCCACGTACAGTTAGAAATTGTACCTGAGTGTGACAGGTTCTTCAAAATTCGTGGGGGTTTAGCATCTTTTAGTATCAGAAAATTTATTTAGGAGGACACATCTGTTTGGGGCCTTCTATTAAGTGATATCATACTACAGGATGATGTTGGGCTCTTTGTAGTCTGTAAATAGACCTTACAGAAGGAACATTCCAGTTGCTCTCCCTTGCCTCCCTAGTGGCAAGGTGACAGTTGTTTCTGACAGTGACAAGAATGATGACGGCAGTGATGGCACTACTGGTGACCAAATTTGGTCACTGACCTTTAGGGTGGTATATTTGTCTAAATTGGACCCCTGTCTTGAGTGACTCCTAGCTTGAGAGAACAAGGTTCAGTACGATTGGGTCTAGATCTTAAAAGATGACAGAAAATCACGTTTTCTTATGTATGTGCTTGCCAGCTTGAGTGTCTGTGGTTGCTAAGAAACTGGTGAAATGTGAAGGACTATAGCTGAAGAAAGGTGATGGGGGTTGGCAGGGATATTTTCTAAGTTAATACCATTTTTTTCTGTTTCTTTATTGCCTTTTTTGTTGGGCAGTGGACTTCGCTGTAATTTTCCCTAAAAATGGTCATGAATACGGCACAGATGTTCCTAATCCTAACGGCATGAGATGGCTTTTGTTCTTAAGTTTCAGTGTTTTGTTCTTGTAAAAACCATGATGGGAACTGAAATTCATCCAGTGCAGTGCTCTATGCTTCCCAACGCTCAAGAGCTTCAGGATTCATTTCTGTATGTAGAACGGCAGGCCCCTCAGTCTTGATGACACCGTGCGGTGGAAGACTATTCTAAGAACTAACAGATGAAGCACTGGACAGTTTTTTAGTTTGGTTAGGAGTCTGTCTTGTTCCTGCATCTTGCCTTGTCAGCCAAGTGACATGCAACCATCTAGTCTTCATGAAGCTTTTCTGAGGTGTTCATTGACTAAAATTAGCATGTCACAGGAAACCATTCAGCAATGTGATTTAGTCACTGGGTGTGAAGCTGTGCTGTCTTGATTACCGCTCTGTGACTGCTGCTTTACTGAGTAAGATAAAGGGGTAGAACCAGTAAAGCTTTTTCGAGGAGCTAGTCTTGATATATGGTCATGGGGCAGCGCAAGTGTGAAAGCTGCGTTTGGATTGGCATACTGTTTGCATTTACACTGGCTGTGTAATTCTGAGGTGGATTTAGCTCTGAAAGTTAAATACTGGGGTCCAAAAAGGTGATCAGGCACATCTTGGAAGTTAGAATCAGTTGTATACAAGCCACAGGTAAAGTAAATTCTTATTCTGTGTGACTGATGGTGCTCGTGTACCCTCAGGGCCATTGTTTGCAATAACCAGGCGGTTGATTTGATTTTTTTAAAATTGGGGGGCTGGGAGTGGAACAAGTTATTAACTGTTTGGGTTGTGTGGGAGCCCTTGAGTGGCCAATTTGAGTGACTTTGTATTAAAATGTTGAATTGATGAGTGATTTTTTTTTTCTTTTAAAGCAAAAAGTTTATAGTTTTAGGCATTTCGAATGGGTTTTTAATATAAGTGCTTTCATTTTGTTGTAAGATGTCGGAGTTTTGGTTTTGTTCTTGTTTTTTTTTTAAATACCTTTGCAGAGCTATGCTTTGGACTTGAAGTTTGGGTTATTTTTTTGCTCAGGCAGTGAACTGTTAAATTTTTATTTCATGGATTGTGTAACAAAAAAGTTTTGGGAGTATTGTTACTATAGAAATCGGTTTACTTCGAGTTGTTAAAGTTATAAAACCTGTTTTGTTGATTTTTCAAGTGGGGTTGGCGCTGCTGCTGCATTGTAGTTGACCTTTTTGGTCCCCGTTTCTTTATTCTTTGAAAGAATACTAAACAGTCAAGTTATTTTAGAGAAGCGAACAGACAACTCTTACATATGTGTGATACATCATCAGAATCTGCTCAAGTGAAAAATTCCAGGTTTTAGGATTTATTTCAAATATCAAACTAAGTAGTAAACTGTTAACCATAGTTAATATTTTGCTGGGGCAGAAAGTAGGAAACTGCATTAGTATTTTACACTTGTGACCTGTCGGGGTAAAGTTTAATTAACGTGTAATATTTGCCAAGAGTTCTATTTTTAAAGGTCACTTGGCTTGGAAGGAGTCAGCTCTGGAGTAGCATTAGAAATTCTGCTTTTCATCAGCTTTGCCTTCCATATGACACATATGGTTGCTTAACTGGAATGCCTGCCTGTCCCTTCCTCTTATGCTGCTTTGTCATTTATTTAAGATTTATTTACGCATGCATGCAAGAGCTGGGGTACAGGTCAGAGGTTGGGCAGGGGAGGAGTCACCAGAGACAGTGGGGAGCAGAACAGGTGGATCCACTGAAACACACTGCTGAGGGGAGCAGCGGGGAGACAGGAAAGGTCTGCCAGGGGTCAAACTCAGGCCCGCTGGGCTGCAGTGGCTGCAGATGCTTCATAGTGCTGAGACTTAACCCCTGCGCCACCAGGAAGGCCCTTGCATTGCAGATTTCTCAGGATACAAGGAAGATTGCAGCCAGATTCCCTCAGTTCACTCTTAAAAATGTGATATGATCTCACTAAGAGTTCAGCTCTTGGACCTCCCTGGTGGCTCAAAGGGGCTAAGTCCTATGATTGTCTCTCAGTTTACCCTGGAACCTACTTTTTTACTTTGGGTTAAATTTTGCTTTGTGTTTATTTTTTTAGAGGTTTTTTTATTTATGCTTACAGGAACTGGGTTACAGGCCAGAGTTGGGTTGGAGATGGTTGGAGAGGGGGGGATTGGAGGTGTGTGTGTGTGTGTGTGTGTGTGTGTGTGTGTGTGTGTGTGTGAAAGGAGTGGGGAACAGAACAGGCAGATCGACTGAAATAGGCTGCTGAGGGGAGCAGCAGGGAGACAGGAGAGGTCTGCTGCGCCCTTTGGTCAGCTCCCTGGCCGAGGATCAAATTCATGCTGCAGTGGCTGTGGATGCTTCATAGTGTGGTGCTTAACCCCCTGTGTCACTAGGGAAGACCCCGCTTTATTCATTTAGTACTGCTCTCCCATCTTTTGTCTGTCCTGTCAGAAGTCATTTACAGAGGACAGTATACTGAGAACTTTAAGATACTCCATCCTACCCTACTTAAGCAGTTGTAGTCCAGTGTTCATTAGCAAGTGGTTTCTTTGAATGGATTGACAGGTTTGAAACTTTGAATTGCTGAATAATGTAAGCTCCAGAAAATGGGTATTGTTACTCTATTAATAGAGTAAAGCAAAGGGAAGAAGAAACACTATTTGTGCCTAAAGTTATATTACTGTGTGGCCTTTTCATCCACTGGCCTTTGGTATTATTGATAAAGTTTGTTATCTTTTTGCTCTCAATGCTCGATGCTTTTTGCTCTCAAATTTCTATACTGCCACTTAGGGTCTTGAACCTTAGAGTTGTGTGAGATTTTGTTTCATTGATTCGTGTATCCAGTAAATATCGTGAGCATTATCCATGTACCAGAGATTCTTTCGGGCTTCCAGGGATAAAATAGTTGAATAAAAGTCATGCAGATAGTCAATTATATTCAACCTATCCTTAATAAAGATTATCACGGATATTTTCTCTCTCTCCTATTGAATGTAATTTGTATAGTCTTTTTTTTTTTTTTAAGATTTATTTATTTATGCATACAAGCACTGGGGTACAGGCCAGAGGTGTAGGGGGGTGAGAGGATTCACCACAGAGAGCGGG
>JAGFMF010011719.1:63142-98439 GCA_019455555.1 Galemys pyrenaicus | reverse complement strand
CTCAGCAGTGTACTTCCGTTGATCTGCCTATTCTGCTCCCCGCTCTGTCTGTGGTGAATCCTCTCACCCCCCCCCCACACCTCTGGCCTGTACCCCAGTATGCATAAATAAATAAATCTTTAAAAAATAAAAAAAAAAATAAAAGTATACCTTAAAGTCTAGCAATTCTGATTCTGGTTACGTAGCTGAAGGAAAGGAAATCACTATTTGGAAGAAACATCTGCACCCCATCCGTGTTTGTTGTGGCGTTATTTACAGCAGGCTGGACGCAGTCCCGGCCCACGTGTCGTGGACAGACAGGCGGAGGTGTGTGCGTGTCGTTGAGCAGCGTGGTGTTCTGCGTCTGACATGGAGCATTCAGAGTGTATCCGTGAGATCATTGTGCCTTAAACGTACACGGTGTTAGTGTTGGTTATATCTCAGCAAAACCGGGAGACGATGTTCAATGCTGATTTAAATAGTGTGATTGAGTAAATTACTGTCTGGTTTAAGGTATCTGCATAGTGTTGCTGGGGTGTTAATAGAGTAAACAGCTTTAACCTGTTCCTAAAAAGTTGTGAGAAAAATAGAAATGAGGTGTATTACCTAACACGGGGGGGGCCAGGCTGGTTCTCTCTCACCTTTTTGGGGGGCTTTTCCCCCATACGGAGTTGTTTTACAGTGAGAAGAATGGGATAGGGTTGATTAGAAATGTAGATCTGTGCCTGTTCTGCTCCCCGCTCTCTCACCCCACCCCACACCTCTGGCCTGTACCCCAGTGCTTGTATGCATAAATAAACAAATCTTTGAAAAAAAAAAAAAAGAAATGTAGATCTGAGCCACCTGGAGTCAGGTACCAGAAATAATTACTTTAATTTTTCTTCAGGTTACGCCTGTGTTTTACAAAGATGTAAATTCTTAATCTTTAGACTCCATATGTATGTGGAAAAGCAAACAGTTTAGAAAAGAAGTCTTGTGCTGTATTGGAAGCAGAGGGTTTGGAGACCCAGGCTCTTTACTCAGAACTGATGAGCTAAGACATTAGGACCACGAGAAAAGGACTCTTTGGGAAGGTCTCCTAGTTGTCAGACCGTGAGGTGCCAGTTGACCTTGAAGCCTGACCTGCCTGTCATGGGGCTGGCATTTCTTAGCTTCTAGTATTCACCACCTCCCCACTCCATAACTCAGTTTGAGTCACCCATGCCAGTCAGTGCCAACTCTTCCATTCTTACTGGGGTGATTGTAATTTTGGGGCAGACCAAGAGAGACCATGTGCTATGGGGAACGCGTTTTCTGAGTGTCACACAGAGGTCGCTGTGTTCCACAGTGTAAAAGGGTGTAACAACTTTCAGTCTGAGGTAACAAAAGAACTTGAAAAATAAAGCACTGAGACAACACAGGATTGAGTATAGGGCGACATCAGGAGATACTAGAAACCCACGTCTGCAGGGAGAGTGTGCTTGTGAGAGCCTGCCCAGACGTAGTGGAAGCGTAGGGTGCTGCCGCTGCAGTGGGGACTGACCCATCGGGCTAGCCAAGGAGTGCGGCGTGAGCCCACATAGCTGGGCTGTGGTCAGGCACGTGAACTTGGGGGCTTCACTTTCCTCTCTGAGCTGGGAGCAGAGATGATGATCACAACTCCTCAGAGTTGCCGCAGTTGCAACGGCACCCACATGCCCCTGCAGCCACGCTGGTGGAGGGAGCAGTGGCCCTCACAGCAGCATGAGACCGTGTGTGCGCTCAGGTGATGGGGCTGCAGGTCATTCTGACAGAGTCTGGTGGTGCACGTGGGGAAGGGCCGGAGGGTAGCTGCTGTTGGGCTTGGCGTGTGTGTTGGCGAGGGCTGCACTCCCCTCGGCAGCGCACACTGACTTGAGAGGGCGGTCCTGGGGAGCACACCAGACCCTGGCGCTGCTGCCTGTGTCGGCGGCGGGGGAGGGAATGAGTGTCTCACCACCTAGTGACGGGGCTCTCGTGCTCGGGGCCAGCTGTGTTAGTTCCAGTCCGTGTATTTTGAAGGGCTGAGATACGTGTCTTTTCTATGTATTAGTTTTTTACTTAGGAGCCACAGAAGTCTGATTCCTTTTCTATGATGACTCAATAGTTGACGTTAAATTGATTTCCCTTTTGGAACTGGAGGGAAACTAAAACTGAGAATTTGTAACTTGGGAGGGAGGGGGCCAGAATGTTAGCTGTGTGTTATGCCCTACGTTGTTTGTTTCCATGTCAGCCTTAGCTCTTTCATTGTTCATGGAATTATTTTTAACACATGGCCATCTTGGTGCTCTCTTCAGCGCCAGACTTGAACGCAGTTACATCAGATGGAGGCTGGTTAGTATTCTGGATGCTCTTGCAGCCTGGGGACACTTGTTCGGCAGCCTTGATTGCCCCGCCAGGCTGAACCCCAAGTCTGATTCACACATGCTCCCCTGTCCCTGTCTCTCATCTTCTGGTACACAGGCATCTCAGTGTGGAAGTTGTTGAGCTCCTTGCTGCAGCCTGCAGTGTGGTCTCTGGCTCCTGATGTTCTCACTGGGCCTAGCTCTGTGTTGTCTTCAGTTTGACAGGCACGTCTCTGATGGTTGCTTGTTCAAGAATGTCGAACGTGCCCACACGTCCTCACTGACAGGGAGTGCCTGCCCCTCTGCGTGCTGCGTGGTGTGTGCTGCGTCGTGGTGCCTTTGGTCTTAGTGTGATGTTAGGGAGATGTTAGGGAGGGGCAGGACAGCTCTGGGCATGTGGTAAGTAAGGGAGACCAGCCTGGTTGGGGAATTCAAGGACAGCTTTACTGCTTTGAAGAACTGGGGGGAGTGGAGAGGTATGTGATGACTCGGGGAGAACTTTGGGGAACTGAAGGCTGTTGTCTTGAAGCTCAGAGGTGGGGGCTGGGGGAGTTAGGAAGAAGTAAGGAAGCTGGACTATGGAAAGCAGATGACCTTGGTTAGGACACTGAATTTTATCTCAGGTCTATGAGAAGAAGCTAGTAGGACTTCAAACATGAGAGTGATCATTACATTTGCATCTTTAAAAGTGTCTCATCATAGATGTTTCTCCCCACCCCCCAAACAAATTTGGGAGCAAACATAGTGTATATCACAGTTCGGATGTTCATCCCTGTTCACCCTGAGGCCTGCAGATATTTTTAAGTACTCAAATCAGGCTTCTCAGGTGAAGAATTTCATTCATTCTGCCTGGCTACAAAATTTATGACTCAAATTAGAAACAGTGAAAATGTTTGAGTCATAGTTAAATGTTTAAGTAATTTAGGCTAATTCTTTTACGGCATGCTTTCTCTTAGGAAAATACTAAACAATAGTGGTATTTAGAAGGTAATTTGTAATCTTAAAGTTTTTTATTGTTTGTTTTTTAATTTATTTATGCATACAATAGCTGGGGCACTGGCTAGTTGGGCAGCGGGGAGGCAGGAGAGGTCTGCTGCGCCAAGTGGGTTTGCTCCCTGGCTGGGGATCGAACTCGTGCTGCAGTGGCTGTGGCTGCTTCTTAGTGCAGAGAACCCCTTGCGCCACCGGGGAGGCCCTAGATACACAGTTTTATCTCAGAAAAAATTTGACTGACTCTGGAATTTGCCACAGTAAATTAGAATTTTTTCCCCCTCCTTTCATGTGACTAATTCATATAAAAACCTTTTCTGGGTAGTGCTGATTTTTAACCTACTATAAACTGTCAATATTTATTTTTGACATAATGATGTAGACTAAGTATTATGGCATATACATACTCCCTAGTTATAAGGTTAAAAAAAAAAAAAAACTTGTGTTCAGTTGTAAAATATGGCAGAGTAATCATTTCTTTTAACTTACATTTGCATTTTGGTAACCTAGCTGAAGTGTCCGTTGGGGATTTTGTTCAGAGTGGAAATCTCTATTGTGATAGTAGGTTAAAAGCTTTGGGCTTACAGAGCTAAGAACTGAACTTCAAAAAGTCAAGTCTTAAAACAATTGGAACATAGTTTATAAGAGAGTTTATTCTCTTATTACACCATCTGAACCCAAAAGACAGAGGAAGAAATTTCGGGAAGAAAAGGCTGCAGAGCCATCCCCTTGGCATGAGTCAGGATTTTCCACTGCCATTGCCCCCAGGGCACGACGTGCCCAGTCAGGGCAGTCTTACTGGGCACGGTCATCGGAGTCAGGCCGCCTGCTCCTGGCGCACAAAGCCCTGTCTGAGAGCCACACAGCCGGCAGAGAAAGGGAAATCCTATTTTATAGAAAAGCATTTGTCACGTATTTTCCGGGCTCTTCTGCTTCCTCAGAATCCGCTCCGTAGCAGGCAGTCCTAAACTGAAGGTGAAGCCAGTCACCCTGCAAGTCAGTGTCTGCTTAGTTGAGCTTCCTAGCGCTAGGCTCCTCTCACCACCCAGCCTCGGTTTCTTGTCTGAAGTGAAGGTGTGCACTGGTCGTGGTGGCTGTCTCGGCCTACGGCTCGCTTCCCACGTGAGAAGCAACACGAGTGACACGCCCTCCCCAGGCTCTTGGACCCGTGCTACTGCTTTGGGGTTTTTCTTGGCACTGACCTTTTAGTATAGGTGAAGAACTTAAAGTAAGGGTTCTTGGACCCCACAGCAAATGCATTGAACCACACTCTTTAGGAGTAGGTGCTGAGATTCTGTCGTCTATAAAAGCACCCCCAGAAGGCTTTTCCTTTATTTCTTGACTGTTACATTGTCTCCCTACTAGAATGGCTGTTGTAAGATAGTAGGAAAATTGAGAAGAACTTGAGGTTTCTTTTTAAGGGCTTTGGGGCTTTTGTTCCACTAGCATATGGCATTTAAGTCATCACTGAATACTTGGTCAGCAGTTACATGTATATTATTCAGTTTCTCTCCAGCAAGACACAGAAGTCATATATGTAGAAATAGACCTCTAGGGGGAAAGTAGCTGGTTTCCTCGTAATTCCATATCGTTAAGGCGGCACTGTGCATAGTGCTGAGCCTCCCTAACAGCTGATATGCTGGCTGCGCCCCAGGAAAGACATTAACCTTGGTATTGGTTTCCTCAAAATTCATTTCCATTAATTTCAGATCCTCTGAATTTCCACCAAAACACAACAGAATATATGCCAAGGTGCTACAGTTGCATCCTAAGGTAGTTTTTCCTTACTCTGACTATTACACTTGCTGGCCTTGTGTGGTGCCCGGCAGGTAGCGCTTGTGCGTGGACTGTGGGAAGGCTCAGCTGTAGTGTCGGTGAGGCGGCCGCTCTCCGGTTGCTGGTGGTGCTCACTGCTGCGCTGCCAAGTTGTGCTGGTGCCGGGGGCGGCGTGAGCCTCCGCGTCCGGTCAGACGTGTTCTGCCTTCCGTTGCCTCAGACAGCAGAGAACGCTTCCCAAGTAACTTGTCATCATTTGACTCGTGTTCTTTTCACGTTCCAGTACACACAGCATCAAATTATGACAAACAAAAATAATAAAGTTTTTGTTTTTTTTTTTAAAGTCAGTCTTAAATTTTCAACTTGATGGGGCATTTTAGCTGTTGAAAGTCACTAAAATTCAGGATATGGTCTCTTTATTGTGCGAGCAGAATTCTATTAAAAAGAAAGTTTCTAGTTTGGGGCCCCTTGCTGGTGGCGCAAGGGGCTAAGCACCGCACTGTGAAGCATCTGCGCCCACAGCAGCGCCCACAGGGCGCAGCAGACCTCTCCTGCCTCCCGCCGCTCCCCTCAGCGGTGTGTTTCAGTGGATCTGCCTGTGCTGCTCCCCGCTCTGTCTGGTGAGTGACTCACCAGAGTCCTCTCACGCCCATACCTCTGGCTTGTCCCCCAGTTCTTGTATGCGTAAGTAAATCTTTTAAAAATAAGTTTCTAGTCGTTCAGTTTGAGTATTGCTGTCCATTGCATAAGCATTTCCAGTAGGAATTTCACCTTTACCTGATGTGTCCCTGCAGTCCAACGCAAGGGTGATCTCTGCCTCTTGAGATTATATATTGAGTCTCTGTGCCGCCTGGTGACTACATTTCTCACCCAAGCGGTAGGGTAGTAAAAGAAAAACTTAAGCGTTGAAAAAGGCACTTTCCCTGATTTTTAAAACTGAAGTACAGGAAAATCAGAGCTACATTAAAGATAAAACCAATGAAATAAATGTTTCTTGGACATAATTGCTTATCTTGCCACTTTGTATATAACCAGTGAGAGTTGCAATTCAGTATGGAAAATGGACATTTGACTTTGTACCCTTGTAGGGGAGAATGTGCTTGTTCTAATTTCTAGCTCACCTTGCACATTTACCTCCACTGTCCAGTCACTCAGGTGTTGCTGCTGCGGGTGTGACACCCGCTTGTCTGAGCATGTGGGACACTGGCTGTGGCGTGCTGGCCTGCTTTCAGCACCTCAGGAGGGCCGGGATGTGGGTCCTTTAAGAGCTGTTAGAGGAAGTCTTTAGCCTAGAAAAGAGGACTCAGTTGACTTGAAGATCTCTTAGCAGTTATGCAAGAGGTTTTTTCATTTATTTGATAATTCAGGTTTCAAAAGGCTCCAAAGGGTACAAGGTGAAAAGTCTCCCTCCGCCCTTCTACCCCAGTCACCAGTTTGAGTCACCAGTTCGCAGCGCCTTTCCTGAGGCAAACTCACGTTCGTGTGTCTGTGTAACACGGTGTCTCTTAGACGAAATAGGCGCTTGGTTGTGAGCACAGTTGCATCGTCTTCCTGCTGCCAGTGAAAGCTGTGCTGTGCCTGACCACGCACTGCGTGGGTAAGGCTGCAGAGCACGCTTCTTGTGGTCGAAGCTGTGGGGCGAAGAGAAGTACGTATGCGTGTTTTATCAGTATATTACACCGGTATGTACCAGTATATTGCCTGCTCTCCAGTTTTGTTTTGCTTTTATACTTAGCATATGCAGAGTTGTCAAAAAAAAAAAAAAACAACCCTGGGGGAGTCATACATACTAAGTGGGCTGCTAATACTACATGGTATTTTAACGTGCTCGGTTTGTCCTTGTTAGCTGTGCACTTGACAGTTTGTCTATTTTTTAAAGATTTGTTCGTTTATGCACACAAGAACTGCAGAACAGGCCAGAGGGGGATGAGAAGGTTCACCAGAGACAGAGTGGGGAGCAGAAAAGGCAGATCCACTGAAACACACTGCTGAGGGGAGCAGCGGGGAGACCCGAGAGGTCTGCTGCGCCGAGAGGTCTGCTGCGCCCGGTGGGTCAGCTCCCCGGCCAGGTATCAGACCTGGTATCCTCATAGTGCTGTGCTTAACCCCGGTGCCACCAGGGAGGCCCCTGCAATGATAGTTTAAAGAATTTCACTCAGCTCTACTCCTGTGCCTATTACCTCTAGTAATTTTTCCCTCTGATTTTTTTTTTACGTTATTAAAACTAAAATTTCTGGACTGTACAGTCACTGTATAAAAATTGCTTTCTGTACTCTTTCCAGAGTTTGCATTTTATGTTGTTGCTTATCAGTTCAATAGTTATAAAAGTAGCGTCTCCGTTGTCCAGTGAGAGATTATTTGGGCATTTGGTAAAAAGCTATTTGTTTCTCATGATAGTTTAGCTTTTCTGATGGAATAAGTCAGGGTACATAACTTGATCCCTTCCGCCACGTCATGTGCTTAGTATGTGTGCTTCATAGTTAGAAATCTTGCATATATCCTCAAAAGAGATGGTGTGACCTTGAGGATAAGTAGATTTACCTTGTTTTAACAGATTTTTATATATTTGTCCTGTGTACAAGTGTTCTTTTAAAAACTTTCTGTTTTATTTGGAGGCAGATTTCATCTTTATGCAACATTGTTGCAAACATTGCTTTAGTTGCCCTTTTTTTTCTCCCCAATTAGTTGGTGACAAAGTTCCTGCTGATATAAGATTAACTTCCATCAAATCCACTACTCTGAGAGTCGACCAGTCCATTCTCACAGGTAAATGCTATGTATCGAAGTGTTGTTGCGTTCTTGGGGCTTCTCAAATTCAGGGCTAGCGGGGTTGGCTCTTGGCCCATTTGTCCTTTCATGTAGTGTTCAGTCTTAATTCTTAGCCAAGATACTTGCTTCCTTGTGCTCTTTCAGTTGGGTTTTTTTTCCTTGTTTTGTATGTTTTTGTCAATATGAGGCCTAAAGGACTAATTTAAAAACAGATTTAAAGCAGATTTGACCTTCATGCCATAAGGCATCTTTCAGTTTCATCAAATATTAGTTTTAATTTAAAAGTGATCACCATTGCTTTTATCTTTTAGTAAAGTATTAATAGAGGTAGAAGTCTTAAGGCTCAAGTGTTAACCTTTTGTAGAAAGTGAATTTCTTACTTAGTGTTCTTTTTCCTGGAAAAATAGGCTCTGAGCTTTAATTTTTTTTTTTATTGGAAAAATGCTAATCTCATATCTAGCACGCTTTGCAATAATCCCATGTACAGTTAATAAACATTAGTGCCTCAAAAAATTAAGACTTGTACTAACCTGAGTCACACACACTTGGAATTGTTTAGAACGTTTTCCTGTTCTTAGTTTCATAAAGGCATAGTCCAAGGTGGAGGGTGTGAGCTGGGAGTTCAGCGACCAGAGATTAATTTAAACACAGTGCTAGTGTGAATTAAATAGAGATTATATATAAAACTCAAAGATCATTAGAAGAATTATCTGATTATCGGTTCTGAGACCCAATTACTGTTGTAGAAGTGGTGATGTGAGTGACCTGGGCTCTGTGTTTTTTATTGTTTCTTTTATTAATAGCTTAATCTACTAAAACTCCCATTATCAGTAACAAGCTGTAAGCTCATGGAGACTTAAAATCTTAGGGTATTGGTCAGACAGATGATATGTATGAAAATCTCAGCATTTGAAAACCTTTCCGTTTCTTGAATTCTTTTTTTGTTTAATAAATAATCGTGCTATGTAATGCGAGGCTAGATTGAAGAACCAAATTATTTTGTCAAGCACCGAGAGTCAGGTTTGTTACCTGAAGTTTAAATCAATAACTGGAGCCATTGTTCATGTCATCCAGGCTTTCCCTGATTGTGTATTTCACAAATGGTATGACGGAAAGTTAAAACCAGGTTCAGCAGGATGTTAAGTGTTAAAACGTAGTTCTTTTACTGTGCGGTCTTGTTAGTGCCACTGCTAATCTTCAGTTTTGTTTTATTGACTTAAATAATGTGTACAAGTATTTCTAAAACTTTCTCATCTTTGACATTACTATACAAAAATGGGTTTCTTAGAAGAGGATCATATATTTAGCTACATTTATCCATTAAAGTAAAGACACTTTTTAAAAAAGCACTGGAATGTGTGCCCGTAGAAGTATACAGCAAATACATAAAAAGCACTCAGAAAATAAATTAAATTTGAATAGTTGTGCTAGAAAATAAAATAATTGGTATTTTAATTCAGAATTAAGTACCTTTATTTTTTGGAAACTGTGTTGATTTTGATCCTGACACTCTTCACTCTAAAATTAGCTTTTACTGAATTTTACTAGCGCATCTCTTGAATGACTTGGCCTGTGTCCTCCTCGCTTGAGAGTGGTGGAGGCTGAGCGAGGATGAGGTCCCAGGCTCTGGTGTGGCTCACACGGCTCTAACGACCCCTTCTGTCTCAACTGTGTAGGTGAATCTGTCTCTGTCATTAAGCACACTGACCCTGTCCCTGACCCACGTGCCGTCAACCAAGATAAGAAGAACATGCTCTTTTCCGTAAGCACTTCATCACATGTGTTTTTATTTGGAGGCATTCTTAGAGTTTTAAGCCTGCAGAGTTGGATATTTTTGTCCTGTCAGAAAATATCAGTAATAGTGGAATGTGTGATCCTACATATCTTTTGTTTCAATCGTAAGTTTCTGAGGATCCAATTAAGTCACGTCATACATTTTAAAACTATTGTAAAGCGTTGTAGAAAAGGCTGAGCCTATGAAGGCTGTTTCAAAATAATAATCTCTTTTATTTTATAGTAGAATTGAGTGTGTTTAGTAAGAAGGCAGATGTTGCAGACCATTAATAGTTGGTGAGTCTGGGTGGAAATTAAACTGGAGTCATTGTACTACTTCAGATTTCCTGCTAGCTTTTTTTTTTCAATTTGGGGAATTAGTAGATTTTGCTTACTTGGTATTTCAAGTGGTAGGCGGTAGACGGTAGGCTTTTCTGGGTCAGCATGGGAGCTTATCCATCCATAGTAAAGTACTCTACAGAAAAGTCACAACGAAGAAATGAAGCTTGTGTTGTTCGGACTCTAGGGCTTAACACAGGCCGGGGAGAGAGAATGTACATTGGTTTCATAGACTTTTGAATGCTTGAGTTGAGAACTTCAGGTGGCCCGTGGATCGCTGGCTCTTCTTACAGAGGAGAGCGCGAGAAAACTGTGTGCGTGGGTGTGTGTGTTGGGAGGAAGGGGGTGCTGATCTGATGGAGCCAGAGGTAGAGAATGCTTGGGGTTATGAGCCACATGGAACACAGTTTCAGCTCTGCTTCAGCCAAAGGCTCATCTGTGAGCCAGGCTTAGTATCACGAAGAGCATTCTGGGAGGTAGGTGGAGAGCTGTACTGTGCAGCCTGTGTGAGGGGTTGCTCATTACCAGATTCATTTGGCTGGTTGCCTAAATAGCAACCACAGGAAGGGCTGAGGAAGAGGGTGCCCCGTGGAGACTATGCCTACTGTCAGAATTTAAGTTGGGTGTCGTGTTCCTCTTGTAACCAGTGCTCCCCTGTTGTCCTAGGGCACAAACATCGCTGCTGGAAAAGCTATGGGAGTGGTGGTGGCAACTGGCGTGAACACCGAAATTGGCAAGATCCGGGATGAAATGGTGGCCACAGAACAGGAGAGAACACCCCTCCAGCAGAAGCTGGATGAGTTTGGGGAACAGCTTTCCAAAGTCATCTCCCTAATCTGCATTGCTGTCTGGATCATAAACATTGGTCACTTCAATGACCCTGTCCACGGAGGCTCCTGGATCAGGGGTGCTATCTACTACTTTAAAATCGCAGTGGCCCTGGCTGTGGCGGCCATTCCTGAAGGCCTGCCTGCTGTCATCACCACCTGCCTGGCCCTGGGGACTCGCAGAATGGCAAAGAAAAATGCCATCGTGCGAAGCCTGCCATCCGTGGAGACCCTCGGCTGCACGTCTGTCATCTGCTCGGACAAGACGGGCACCCTGACAACAAACCAGATGTCGGTCTGCAGGGTGAGTGCAGGTCGTTTAAGTCTTCCCTGGTGGTTTATTCATTTTCAGAATATGTCCTTGCACCCTCAGAGCCTTTGATTTATAACATCACACCCTGTGCTTAGACAGATGGGGTGTGTGTAGCATGAGTCGAAGATCTTTTCTAGTACGGCAAAGGAACTCATTTAATCCCTCCTCATTTAATACCCGAAACTGCACTGCTGTGGGCTGACCATGGTGTCAGGTCACCACCTCCCTTTTGTTTCCTGCCCCCACCTCGGCGTGTACAGGTCAGCAGTTTAGGCTTCAGAGGGGGAACCTGTTTCTTAAGCATGCCAGTCCATCCCTAGGTTTTATTGAAACAGCTCTGGGGGCGGGGTCAGACGGTGATTTTCCTAAAGGCCTGACTCATATAGATGCCCAGTGGACACGCCAGAGGCTCTGTTCGGCTCATGAATTAATGAGGGCAGTTGTACAACGGCAAGGCTGGCTACGGAAGCACTTTTAGGAAGTGCTCAGGGTGAGACTGGACCTGTCCGCTAGATCACGAGGGCAGGTCAGTCTCCAGCGGGACGGTAAAATGGTAGCTGGTCTCCTGGCACCGCGTTCCATGCGGCCCTCCCGCAGCACTGAGTGGCGCGGTTGAGCAGCGTTGGGCTCCCTGGGCACGAGCTGCACTGCAAAGTGATGCCTCCTGTGACGCCATCAGCACGGCACTCTCACTCTCGGGCCTTCCCTCCGGGTTTTGGAGGGTGATTTTAGCATTGGAAATTGCCTCTGTTTTAACACAGTAAGAACCTATCCATCTTTATTTTGCCAGATGTTAACTCACTAATGTTTGGATACACATACTCAACTCTAATCCAAGCCTAGCTTTAGAGGAAAGGACACGTGCTTTGTCTTTTGGGTGGCAAGGTTCCAGTTGTCATGGGTTTCCAAGAAGATGCACCTTGCGTCTGAGCTACTGGTTTTCCTTGGGCTGACAAAGGTTGGATAAATCTGGTTTAAGAACTGAAAGCTGGTTTTTCGAGAAGAGAAAGGAAATTTCATGTTATGTGTTTAGTTTCCCTGGGGAATTCTTTTACATTCTTAGTTTAATGAAATTGTTTTGGTTCTTATATCGTCCCCTGTTTGATTTAAAGTGTCTGTTAAGAAGCAGCCTGCGTCTTTGTTGTGTTCTGCCTCAGTGACAGAAGCTGACGCTAATCAGTATTCTATGAGAGGGTTCTTGCAGTGGTGTTGCGTAACCGCCCTTGACTTGGAGATACTTTCATCATGCAGCTCCTAAGTGGTTGGCTTGCATGCTATCTAAAATGTCCTAGTGTGTCAGATTTAGATGTTCTGGTTGTCTCAGATTATTTTGTACCCTGGTATAGACCCCAAGAGTTTATTTCACCTTTTAGAAAGTGTCATTAAAGAAATGGCGTTGTGTGTGCTGCTACTAAGGTTGGCCTGCTCAGTGCAGTTAACTTGTTTTTCACATGTGATTTTATTTGAACCCTGTTCAGTAGTAAATTAGGAAATGAAGATGCTGAGAAGCTGGAGGAATTTTATGACTTTTAATGAGAGATAGCTTGGATTTTCTTACAGGAATGACTAGCGATTAAACCTGGTCATGTCTCTTCCATTTAATAATCACGTAACATTAAGCACATCCCTTTTAACCTTACTTGTTCTTAATTCTGTATAATGTTAGACTTCTTTAGAAGGAGACTTTTTGGCAACTTTTTGTAAAAAAAAAAAAAAAAAAAGTTGCGTTAGGAAAAAATTGGGAGAAATCAGTGATCTTGCATGTGGCCATGGATGTGAATCTTCCTTGTGTGACACAGTTTGTGTGCTTGAGCATAACCACAGTTTTAAATCTCATTATATATTTTTATTTTTTAAAAAGGCGATTTTTAAAAAGTTACTATGTCTTACTCAGATTCAATTCCAGGGTTGCTTGAATTCTGGGTATACCTTTTTTTTTTTTTATGCATACAATAGCTGCAGTGCAGGCCAGAGACACGGAGTGAGAGGAGTCACCAGAGACAGAGCAGGGAGCAGAACAGGCGGATCTACTGAAATCCGCTGCTGTGGCGAGCAGCGTACCAGGCAGGAGAGGTTTGCTGCGCCGTGTGGGTCCCCTCCGTTGCCAGGGATTGAACTCGCGCTGCTATGAGGTGGATGCTTCACAGTGCAGTGCTCAGTCTGCTGTGCCACCAGGGAGGCCCTCTGGGTATACTTTTGAAAGGAAGTATTTGGCATTTGAAAGTGTGTGCTACATCATAAATAAGTCCTCTGAACCCAGAAAGTTATTTTTAAATCATGAGCTGATTTTTCTTACAGAATGTGAGTTGAAATGCTCTGAAATGATGCAGGACTCTTTTTACTTGAGTTTAGCACTTTTGCAATCCTGATTGTAGAGTGGTTTGGTCAGAGTCTTTATTGCTTATGTTTCTGAGAGATTTTGACACTGTAAAGTTAAGTTGAAATACTGTTGTGTTTGTGTATTTTTAAAGATGGATTTTACAGTTTAAATTTGCAACGAAAACAAATTAAAGTCTTAAGACTTCGAAGCTAGGTTTCTGAATTACAGTGAAAGGCAAAGCAAGAGAGAAACCCTCTTTAAGAGGTGCCCTTGTTTGGACTGTTCCAGAGGATCAAGAGTCCTTCCCGTGGTGAGCTTTGCCGGCTTGTTGAGCAGGTAGCACTGCGGCTCCTCCTCTCTCTGTAGTCGTGCAGCTTCGTAGAAAAGGAGCCGTCACCACAAGGGAAGTGAGTGAGGAGCAGAGAAGCAGCTTGTCGTGTTTCACCTAGGGAATATTTACGGAGCTCTGAGATGTAAGCTTAGTTTTTCCTAGACTTTTTTTTTTTTTTTTTAAGATTTCTTTATTTATACATGCAAGAGCTGGGATACAGGCCAGAGTCCAGGGTGATGAGAGAATTCACCAGAGGCAGAGCGGGGAGCAGAACAGGCAGATGGACTGAAGCACACGGCTAAGGGGAGCAGCGGGGAGGCAGGAGAGGTCTGCTGCGCCCTGTGAGTCCCCTCCCTGACTAGTGGCAGGGATCGAACTCGTGCTGCAGTGGCTGTGGTTTGCTTCATAGTACGTTGCTTAACCCGCTGAGCCACCAGGGAGGCCCTTTCCTAGACTTTTAGCTCTGAGACAGGACTACCTAATGTCACTTTCTCAGCCAACCATTTTGGAATTTGGAGTTCTGTACATTTTCTGAATAATACTGTTGCGTCCTTAGAAGTGACTGACCCAGAGTTGCTGTAACTCGGGTTTGATGTAGGCTGTGTTTCCATCCTTGGTGCTTCTTCTGCGTGTATATATTGGCACCGCCCTTGGTGGTACTGTGTCTCAGGTGCAGATGGGTGGGGTGGCAAGTCCAAAATGATAGCATCTGGTTGGAGTCAGCTGGAATGCTATCTTTGATGCTGAGCTTCTTTTAACGTTTTATTAAATGAGAAAGACAGTTCTTTTCAGTATTTGTTTATGCATTTTAAACGACCTCCCCTTTTTTCCCTGTAGATGTTCATTCTGGACAAAGTTGATGGTGACACTTGTTCCCTTAATGAGTTTACCATAACTGGATCAACCTATGCACCAATTGGAGACGTGTACGTAGTCTCTCCTGACAGGTGAAAGGTTCCATGGTGGCAATTGAGTCATCTTCTTCTTCTTTTTTTTTTTTTTTTTAAGATTTATTTATTTATGCATACACGAGCTGGGGTACAGGCCAGAGGCGCGGGAGGTGAAAGGATTCACCAGAGACAGATTGGGAAGTAGAACAGGCAAATGGACTGAAATACACTGCTGAGGGGAGCAGCAGGTGAAATAGGAGAGGTCTGCTGCACCATGTGTGCTCCCTTCCTGGCTGGGATCGAACTCATGCTGCTGTGCCTCCAGTGCTTCACAGTGTGGTGCTCAACCCACTGCGCCACCAGGGAGGCCCCCGATTGAGTCTTTATATAGACTTCCAGTATATCTAAAAAGTGATGACCATTTTCTGGTTCATGTGGTTTGTGTGATCAGATACTAGAGAAAATAGATTCTAAGCTAGTGACTTTTTCATCTTTAGCTTCCATTTGAAAGCAAATTTTATAATTAATTTTCTTCTATACATTTCAGAAAAATGGTTCTTGTCATAATACAGTCTTTTTCTGAATGGGAATTTGAGAGCAGAAGTTATGACAGACCATACGAAGTAATTGTGTGTCCTGAGCTTTTTCCTCCTATGATAATTTAGATAGTTTTTACTGAATTTCGTAGTTATTAATTCACTGATAGAGCTTTTGGTGATGTCCTCACTATGAAATTACTGTACATGAAGCTTAAATTCTCAAGTGGGAGTTTTGTTTTTTTATCAATAACAGTGCTGGAAAGATTTCATCAACTGTATCCTGATATTGAGTACTGATATCAGAGACCCTTTCTGTTATTCTCTCTAGTGCCAGATAGCTAAGAGCATCACTCAGGTTCTTTTGAAGACTTGGCCAGTCTCTTATCCCTAAAATCCTATTCATATTAGTAAATAATTATCTAAAAACCAAGATAGACACCACTGTGTTCTTAAGACTGTATTTTCTTTTGACAGGCATAAAGATGATAAACCAGTGAAATGCCATCAGTATGATGGTCTTGTAGAATTGGCAACGATTTGTGCTCTTTGTAATGACTCTGCTTTGGATTACAATGAGGTAAGGCACCTCGTGAATGAGAAACTAGACCTGCCTGTTCGTGGTACAAGGGTGGTGGGATGGGTGGGAGGAAGATGCCTCCCTTTTCAAAGGTGCTGCGTTTGGGGGTTTTATTTCCCCTTTCCACTCAAGAGCCTATCTCAGGGCCAGCCAGCATGACCTACCCAAAGAGAGCCGTGAGCCTCTGTGTCTCCTCTGTGACTAACACTGCAGTTACTTAGCTGAGAATTGTGTTACATAGTTGGGTAACTTAAAGTGATAAAAACCCAGCCTAGAAATACTTTGCTGAAATTATAGTATATAGATTTTGCTTTTTTTAAGTTGAGTTAGCATTATGCCTTTGAGGGCAGACACGGCAGGATTTAAGGGATTGTGATGATGATTTTTAAAAAATAAAATTTATGTACACTTTTTGCTCCCTCAATAATATAAATAATGGGACAAACCTTTTGGTTTCTATCTCAAAGGCAGATGAGTCCCCATCAGAAACAGTGTAATCAGTTTAGAATAAGTAATGGCGTGGAATAAGTAATGGCGTGGAATGGCAAGTTCTCTTGAAAGCTCTCAAATTTAATACTGTGATTAGTGACCTCTTAAAATTGAGGTAAATTTTACAGACCTAATTCTTAGAGAAACTAAATAAAATACACCCCTGTGATTTGAGTATATTTTTAATTATCTGGATCTTGTGCTCCAGAATAGGATAAAAATGACCCATAAAATAAATGGACACAGTGGAAGACAGAGTGTCCTTCTGGGAAAAGTCTGTCTTAGAAGGAAATATACTTGTTTGCTACTTTCCCTCTTTCATACTTTCTGTGTTCTAACCAATACAGGCTAAAGGTGTGTATGAGAAAGTTGGAGAAGCTACAGAGACCGCTCTCACTTGCCTGGTGGAGAAGATGAATGTGTTTGATACCGAATTGAAGGGTCTTTCTAAAATAGAACGAGCAAATGCCTGCAACTCGGTCAGTATTGGAGCTTGATAAGTTACTGTGCATGCTACCAGCATTCACGCTCTGTGTGTCCTTAGTCCTTGCACTGTCTGTCGTAGGCAGCTAACTGTATCCTGATTTCGTCAAACTTGAAATATTTCGTTCCTCATACTCATGCTGATAAAATGATCTGGCTTCTTGACAAAGCAGATTAAAAACAGTAATTCCCACAAGCACCCTTCTCCTGTGGTGTTCTGAAGTGGGCTGTCATTGCTGCCAGCAAGACCCTCTCCTCCTGACAAAGGCCCAGCTTTGGTCTCCTATATTGTCAGTTTTCCACCTGCTAGGTTTTTGTCAGCATAGGAAAAACAGTTGTATGTTTGTTTTCAGCTTAAAATTTTCTTTTGCCTTTATTTCCCCTCTTGGTACCACATGTCTTCTCTGAAAGACTTATCAGAAGAGCTATTTTGTTTCACTTTTTGCACTTTCTGGAGTCCATTCTTTTCAAAGTTGCCTTTAATCTGTGCTAAATGATCAAATAATGTGTGTATGTACCTGATGTCACATTTAAAATATACAAAACCAATGTTGATGAAAGGAAAAAGTGACAGCCTCACAATTAGAGTTGGAGATTTTAACACACCCAATTCTAAGTGTGTTAACACTCAGTTTTAACTAGGAAAATGAGCAGATGAAAAATCATTAAGTAAGATTTGAACATTAATAACACAATCTAATCCTTATTTCTATTGTGCTACTTCTGGTAGGTTTTTCAAGCGAATAAGGAACACTCGCTGTAATATACAAGATTACTGGTCTATGAGGCAAGCGAGACTAGATCACAGAAAGGTTGAAACCCTGCAGGTGGTTGCTGACCACAACAGAAGGAAATTAATAACTCCATTACAGAAAGATAATTGGCAAACTCCCCAAACATTTTGAAACTAAGAGGCACTTTAAGTGAAAGAAAGAGCCCATAGCTAAAATTAGAAAATATTTTGAACTGAACAGTATTGAAATCATATCACATGAAAATTTTATGATGCATTTAAAGCATCATTTAATATATAGCTTTTTTTTTTTTTTTAAAGATTTATTTTTATTCAGACAAGAACTGGGGTGCAGGCCAGAGGTGAGGGGTTGAGAGGATTCACCAGAGACAGAGTGGGAGCAGAACAGGCGGATCCACTAAAACCCACTGCTGCGGGAGCAGCGGGAGACAGGAGAGGTCTCTGCGCCCTGTGGGTCAGCTCTCTGGCTGGGGATCGAACTCATGGCAGAGTGGCTGTGTCCATAACTTGATAGTACTGAGACTTTAACCCCTGCGCCACCAGGGAGGCTCGTCATACACAGCTTTAAGCACCCATTAAAAAAGGTTAAAAATCAGAGTAATCTTTCATCTGAACAAAGTTAAACGAGTAAAAGTGAAATAATAAGAGATCAGAAATCTATTACCAACTATAATACCGTACCAACAAATTTGGTAACATAGGAGAAATTGAAAATCCTTTCAGTAGCACTTTCTACACTTAACACAGGGAAAGTGGAATAATCGTCTTTATAAAATTTATTGAATCTCTAATTAAAAATCTACTCACAAAAACTGTCCAGGTCCAGTTCTGCCAAACATTTAAGAAAAGTTACCAAGTTTTGCGAAGACCAGAGGAAGGGAAAATGACACCATGCTTATCCCACTTGATGAGGCCTGTGTAGCCCAGACACCACACCTGATAACGGCGTGCAGCATTTCTCATAACACGACGTGAGGGTTCGGCACGTTAGCTCATTAAACTGTAGCCTGCTGTCCCCGGCAGAACCGCCGTAACCGCGGGCTGACCTTGCAGTGAGAGGCCAGTCACTGGCCGGTGCAGGCCTGTCCGCCAGGCGCACGGGCCCGGACACACAGCCCTCAGCCCTGGGGCCGGGCTCCCAGGCCAAGCAGGGCGCAGGCAGCCGACTGCGAGCAGAGCCAAGTGAGCGGCCTGCCCAGGAGACTGGTGCCCGCCAGCCGCCGGGGCTCCTTTGCTCGGCGCTGGCTCGGTGGGTGGTGTGAGCCGCAGAGTCTGGTGGGGATGTTGCAGGACAGACCCAGCTTGGGGGGCTCTGGGGGACATCGGCTCCTTGAACTGTGGGTCTGGCTTCTGACCAGCTGACTGCGGAGGCTTCTGCCCTCACTGTTCACCTTAGTTGTGGTCATGCCAGCTGAGGGGAGCTGAGGATGTTGTCCTTGCCTGGGGATGAGTGGTTGCTTGGGTGAGAAGAGTTAGCAAAAGGTGTGCGATGCCTGGAGGTGGTTGAGGAGGTGGAGAAGCAGCATGAGGTCAAGCAGGCGTGTCGGTGAAGGCGCGTGGTGTGCCCCAGCAGACACGTGCTGGCGGGATAGGTCTAAGGACACCAGGCTCCCCGAGTCTGCTGCTGACCTCCGACAGTCCCGCCTCAGGCAGCCCAGGGGACGCGGGTCTCTGGACCCTGTTTGTTGTCTTAGGAGGACTATCATTGGGTACCCGAGGCACCCGTTTGGCGCTTCTTTGTTCTTGTCATGGTTCCCTGGTGGAATATGGAGAGAAATGGGAGGTCCACAGCAGCCTTTCCAGTAGTTGTGTAAAACCAATGAATGCTCTTTGCCGCTGCATCCCTCCTCATGTACCACACACCTGTCTTTGACGCCTCTCGGCAGCGAGCTACCCAGGCTTGCATGTGCAGCCTACGGTGGGGGCAAGAGCCTGGATGCCTGGGAATTGTGGCCACGCAGCCTCCCGCTGTGAAAGGGCCTGCAGCCTGGCACTGGCCGGTGGGGACACTGAGGGCCCCTGAACTGTCGTCTCTCAGCGTGAGGCATCACTGGGCTCGCCCTCGGGCACCCTTCGCCTTCGTTGTGTCATCGTGTCATTTGCCTCCCTTAATACTGTCCTGAGAAAATGCAAACCAGAACTGAGGCTGTCTCAGCAGGACTGTCTGCGCCCACAGTAGCCGAGTCCCAGCTCGCAGCCAGCGGCCTCCCTGGGCTGCTTCGTGGCGTCCTGCTGTGCCTTGTGTGGCTTCACGAGCGGGCAGCCCTGGACCAAGGGTTTGGGCTTAGAGCCATTCAACTGCTTGCGGGTCAGCAGAGGGCAGGTCTGGGAGAGCTGTGCCACTCACCGCCGTGGCTGTCGGCCGGCGAGACTGAAGAGCCCTTCGCTGAGACTGGTGGTTGGAAGGGCTTGATTGTAGGCCCACAGCTGGTCCGTGGCAGGGGACAGGCAGGTGTCGCCGAGCTCAGCCGTGGTATGTACGGGCCTCCCTGGGGCCGAGTCTCAGCGCTGCACTGCTGCCACCTGGGCTCAGACCCCGGCCGGGGAGGGACCCACAGCGCGCAGCTGACCTCTCCTGCCTCCCGCTTTCAGTGGGTCCGCCTGCTCTGCTCCCCGCTCTGACTCTGGGGAGTCCGCTCACCCCTCACCTCTAGCTTGCACCCCAGTTTTACAAAGAAGTGTGTAAACTCTAATCCCCAAATAGGGCAGGGCTGTGTTCTCTTGCCTACAGATGAAGGATTTTCTTGTTCCCTGAAATTTTTGACACAACAGTTGAAAGTTTGTCAAGAGTGATGGTCCTGGTGCACACACAGGAACCCCAGACAACACGCCAGCCCTGAGAGAGCAGGAGCCGGTGTGGCTTGTTAAGGCGGTGAGGCCCGTCCCATTCAGATGGGCTCTGCTCTTCGTAATGCTGGACGAGATGGTTTTGTCCTCCCCCTTGGGGTCTGTCTGTGCCAGGGTCCACAGCATAGGCAGTCACCGTGCATCCCCAAAGTCCTCGGATCGCTGGGACAAATGCTTAACTGAGATTAAACAGACAAGACAAGCGTGACTCAGCATTCACAAGTCCCGTTCCTGCCCGAGGCAGCGCTGGCTGAGACGGTGTCTGGGTTCCCCGGCCTGGCGGCCAGACTCGGTCTGTGCACAGTGCTTGTGGTGGGTGCCGAGGTTCCTCAGGATTTGTATAATTATCATTAAAAACATGTCCGGGCTTGGGGGGTGGGGGTGGTGTCAGTGTTGTCATCATTGAGTAAAGACAGAAAAGTATAAGGTGCCAAAAAAGGGCATCTGGTAAAATTTAATCTGTTCACAATGTGAAGTCAGCGGGCTTGTTTTCAACCTGAGGGTGTGTTTACACAAAGCCTACCCTGGTGTCACTTGGTGGGGGTGGGCGTTCCGTTCCCAACACGTTGTGCGGGTTATGGGCAGTTTGAGAAAGACACAGATCAGCTAACCTCATTGTACTCATGAGTCCAACAGAATCTAAAGGGTAATTCCCCACTGTCCTTTCACCTGAGCTGTCGCTCGGTTCTGTCCACGATTCCCTTCTTGAAACACCCTTTTCTGGTTCTTCTGCCCTGGTCACTCATCTGTATCCTCCAGCAGGGGTGGGAAGGCTGCAGTGCCCAGTGCCAGGTCTTTCCTCTCTCTGGTTAATCCCATCACCTGATCTCAACTTCACTGTCAAAGGGCTCACCTCTGAAAGGAGCCACTCGAGCTGCCTGAAGCTATTTTTAGAACACTTACAAGAGCCTCTCTGGGTGCACTGCCCTGTTTCAAGGACACGGGAAGCCAGCTCCGTGAACACTGCTAGAGCATCTCCGCCACTCTGGAGTCCCCGCTAATTCTTAACTGCCAGAGCTTCAAGTCCTCTTATCTTCCCATTTCATGTGCACGCAAAGCCAGGTGCTAGCAGTGGCTTCGAGGCTGCAGCCTGCCTCTGCCTTCATGCTCTCACCTTTTTTTCTTGCAAATTCTGTTCCCTCTGTTCACATTTACACATCCTTGTGTTTGCTTAGTGGTGTCTTCTGACCACTTCATTTAAAATTGCAATTTACATATACACCAATGTCCTTTTTAATTTTTTTAAAAAAGATAGGCATACAGGAACTGGGGTACAGGCCAGAGGTGTAGGGGTGAGAGGAGTTACCAGAGACAGTGCGGAGGAGAACAAGCAGATCACTGAAACACACTGCTGAGGGGAGCAGCGGGGAGACAAGAGAGGTCTGCTGCGCCCTGTGGGTCCCTCCCTGGCCGGGGATCAAACTTGTGCTGCAGTGGCTGCCGATGTTTCAGAGTTCTTAATGCACCACCAGGGAGGCCCCAAGAGGACAAGTTTTATGAGGCAGGAACTTGTCCATTTGGTGGGTGTCCCACCCTCCCCAGTGCCTGTCACATAAGAAGGTATTTAGTGATTTTTTGTTACTGTTGCTGTTAAACTAGTGAGAAATAAACAGACATTGTTATCCAGTGGTTTTTCATATGTGCTGTTCTTGCTATAGGTGATTAAACAGTTGATGAAAAAAGAATTTACCCTGGAGTTTTCACGGGATAGAAAATCAATGTCCGTTTACTGTACACCTAACAAACCCAGCCGGACGTCGATGAGCAAGATGTTTGTGAAGGTTAGTGCCGCGGGCTACAGCTTAGGTGTTTTCACCAGGACGTGGATCTGCACGAGCCAGTTCATAATCGGTCTGAATCTAACATTTCCAGGGCGCTCCCGAAGGCGTCATCGACAGGTGCACCCACATCCGAGTTGGAAGCACCAAGGTTGCCATGACCCCAGGGATCAAGCAGAAGATCATGTCTGTCATCCGGGAGTGGGGCAGCGGCAGCGACACGCTGCGGTGCCTGGCCCTGGCCACGCACGACAGCCCGCTGAGGAGAGAAGAGATGAACCTCGAGGACTCCGCCAACTTCATCAAATACGAGGTTAGTTCATGAGAAGCGTGTCCCCCACGCCCTTGCACCTCATTGTGTTTAAGCAGCTCTGGCCGGACGAGTCTTGCTTTTGCCAGGAAAAGGTGTGGTCACTTCACTTTTCTGCACCATTATAATTTTATGTGCTGCTTTGAGCAGTTAACAATAAGTATATTAGTTTCAAAGTTAGAATAATAAAGATCTAATCTAAACTTGTAAAACCTATTTTGCAACTCTCATGTCAACTAAGATACTTTTTAAGTTGGTGATATTTTAAAAATTGTTATTGGAGTCCACAATAACTAAGTTGAGAGATTACTCCTGCTCTTCTGCTCAAGGAATCCTTTACCCTCATACGGGACTTTCTTTGAGGAGCAAGAAGTAAGTGTTGGCACCACAGGCCACCAGCCTAACCAGTATCAAAATGCTCTTGTTTTTCAGTTATTTTTTCATCTCAAATATTTGATTATCGAGGTTAAAGAAGGGTAGTAAGAATAGAGGGATGTTTCCAGTTGTTTCCAGTTAATTGGCACTGAGTACTGTTTGGTTGGGTTTGTGTCGGTGTGAATGTTAACCTTCGAGTCAGAGTTAGAGACGTTACTGTAAGAAAACGTGTAGCTCTGGCTGCTGACGTGTAACTGACCCTCGACACACGAGGCGAGACCAGATTTGCTTGTGGTAACTTGCGGGCTTGTTCCCCTGTAGACCAACCTGACTTTCGTTGGCTGTGTGGGCATGTTGGACCCGCCGAGGATCGAAGTGGCTTCGTCCGTGAAGCTGTGCCGCCAGGCCGGCATCCGCGTCATCATGATCACGGGGGACAACAAGGGCACTGCGGTGGCCATCTGCCGTCGCATTGGCATCTTCGGGCAGGATGAGGACGTGACGTCGAAGGCTTTCACCGGTCGGGAGTTCGACGAGCTCAGTCCTTCCGCGCAGAGGGACGCCTGCTTGAACGCCCGCTGCTTCGCTCGGGTCGAGCCTTCCCACAAGTCTAAAATTGTAGAATTTCTTCAGTCTTTTGATGAGATTACGGCTATGGTGAGTTGTCGTTGGGCATATTCATGCGACTCAAACACAGATTCTGATTTTGACTAACTTTAAGTAGCTCCCAGATCTGAAGTGTTTTGATCTTGGTCGTCATCTGGCTGTTTCTCTAGAGCTCTGACCAGTGTGCGTGAGACACGTGGAGGCCGGGAAGGCTCCGTAGCGGAAGTGCCTTCTGAGTCCGTCATGGGGGTAGTAGCCCATGCTCTCTGGTCTGGCTTTGGGTCGACATTCGTGTGCTTGTGTCTCAGGTCTGCTGAGATATGACTCAAGCTGTGAGGAATGGTAACAGGTCCTCCCATCAGCTTTTTGGGTAATTCTTTCCAAGGTTTATGCATACAAAAACTGGGGTGCAGGCCAAAGGGATTGGGGGGGGAGGAGTGGGGGGATTCACCAGAGACAGAGTGGGGAGCAGAACAGGCAGAGCCACTGAAATCCACTGCTGAGGGGAGCAGCGGGGAGGCAGGAGAGGTCTGCTGCGCCCTGTGGGTCAGTTCCTTGGCCGGGGATCGAACTCTGACCATCACTGATAGTACTTTGGATAGAATTAATCCAAAGATTGGATAATTCCTTGGTGGCCTAGGGGCTGAGATTAACCCCTAGGCCATCAAGGAAGTTCCAGTCTTCACATTAAGTCTCCCCGAAATTGAATGTACTAATAATAAAGCATCATTGGTTCAGAGCTGCCTGTGGAAGCAGCATTTTCAGTATTCTTCCCCTTGTGATTTTTTTCAGTTAGACATATTAACATTGTACTTGCTTTGTTGCTTGTGTGTACAGTTTGAAAGGAGACATTTTAGTCTCATTTGAAATCAGATGCAGGTATATTCTCCCTCCTTCTCTCTGAGGGACCCAGCATTAGGTGTTCATGAGAAGGATAAAAACGGTTTGTGTTTGTGGACAGTGATGTTTTGGCATGTTTTTGCACTTTACAAATGGCATGTGACAGGTCACGTGTTACTGTGGTCTGCTCCTCCTCTGCTGGGCATTTGTTCATCTGGGTACCAGTACTCATCTGGACCACCATGTATGTTGTTTTGTTTTGGGGGTGGTGTAAGGTGAAAAGTAATGCTAGTGAATTTGAAGTTTCTTTTGTTCCCCTCCACTCTGGATTCTCTTTGGAAGCTCATTTGGCAGTTGTAAGTTTCCCAGGTAAGATTACTTGGGAATGCCAGCTGGAAAAACAGAAATTCTCCCTGTTTGCCCAGGGACCCTGCTTCCGTTTCAGCCACTGGCAGGGTGTTTGTCAGCCGGCAGGAGCGGTAAACCAACCCTCGGCTTCCCTTTCAGACCGGGGATGGCGTGAACGACGCTCCGGCGCTGAAGAAGGCCGAGATCGGCATTGCCATGGGCTCTGGCACTGCAGTGGCTAAAACCGCCTCCGAGATGGTCCTGGCCGACGACAACTTCTCCACCATCGTGGCGGCTGTGGAGGAGGGGCGGGCGATTTACAACAACATGAAGCAGTTCATCCGCTACCTCATCTCCTCCAACGTCGGGGAGGTTGTCTGGTGGGTGTTCCCTTATTGAGAATCGGGGTGTGTGGTGACGCTCCTCCAGGTTTGCTCTCCATGCCACCGTGGCTGCCACCTCGGTGCACGGATCAGGAGGGAGGGCGAGGCGGTTCCGTGCCAGAGGCCTGCCTGCCACTCCCTGTGCAGAAGCTCCTCGTCAGCGTGGAAACGAGTTTAGATGAACGATGCAAACTAGCTGTTTTTCATCCTCAGAATTAATTTGAAATTCGGTGTGGTGTTCTTAGGATCAAACCTAAAAGGTTTATTTTGAGCAATCGTCTCTTGATTTACGATGGAGGATGGGTGATGTGTTTAAGTGGTGGCCAGAAATGACTTGGGGTCTTTTTCTTTCTTTGGTGGAAATAGCATTTTTCTGACAGCAGCCCTTGGGTTTCCTGAGGCTTTAATCCCTGTCCAGCTGCTCTGGGTCAACCTCGTGACCGACGGGCTGCCCGCCACCGCACTGGGCTTCAACCCCCCTGATCTCGACATCATGAACAAGCCACCGCGGAACCCGAAGGAGCCCCTCATCAGCGGGTGGCTCTTCTTCCGTTACCTGGCCATTGGCTGTGAGTACAGGGTTTTGTAGTCCTTTGTAGGCCAAGTGTGTGTGAGCCAGTTTGAAGATTCGTCCCTTAAAAGCACATACTTCTTCTACCCCGTTTATTAGGGTAGGAACAAATAGAGCCTGCCCTCTCGTGGCTCAGCGCACCGGCTTCCCAGCTCAGGGTGAAGCGAGTCTGTTGTTCGAGCACCCTTGTCCTTAGTTGGGCTTCTGTGATTTTCAGCTCTAGCCCATGGACAGAGGTCACAGGAATGACAGGCATGGTGATGCCTTGAGGGCTGTTGGGTGACACCTGACCAGGGACTGTCACCAGGATACAGCACCAAGTCCTCTTATCCATAAGTAAGCCGAGAGGATCTGAGGGCTCATCAGCAGTGACTGGAAAACGGAGCCCTGCCCAGGGGGAGGGGTCTTCTGTGAGCCATGTCCATGGCCACCTGCACCCCATTTCGTGGATCGGGAAAGTGAGGTTCAGGAGGCTGGTGACTTTCCTAGGGTTGTGTTACGTAGAGACATGTTGCTGATTGTGTGGCTCAGTTCAGGTGACGTGGAAAGACCACAGGCAGTCACCTCCCTGGCTGTGGAGTGGCTGCTGTGTCCTTCAGGGTGGACAGCGTCCATGTTTTCAGCCACAGCTTGGCGCACACACCTGTATGCTGCACTGACTTTATTCCTCGCATCTGGCGTGTGATCAATCCCACGTCAGTGGTGGTTTAGCGGCCTCCGCCTCTGCCAGCTCTGACCGGCCGTTGTAATCGCGGGTTGAAGCTTGTGCGCCTACACCTCTCGGTGGATGGCACCACGTCAGGGCATTCTCTCGTGCACAGGTGTGTCCGTTACTGTCCCCTGTTGCTTCTTAGTGATGAGTTGGAAAGGAACTGGCCCAGCACTGGCCCTGCCCTGCTGCTCAGTGTTCTTTCTACACTGAGGCTCTGCTGGGCTCTCCTTGGTGGAACACGGCAAGTGCAACGGACAGAATCAGCGGCCTGAAAGTCGGGCCGCCTCTGCATCCCTGACCTGGGCTGCTGAGCGAGGCCACAGCTAGGGGTGTCGCCCAGACACCCTGATGCTTGTCAGCCCTGAGTCTGGCTGCTTTGACAGATGCAAGTGAGCATCGCTGGCGGCAGCCCAGGCGCCGGTTACCATCGACTGGCGTCCCCCCATCACTGTCCTCCTGAGGTAGGGTAGCCCGCCACCCCATGTCAGCATGACGGTGTCTGTTCCAGGTTACGTTGGCGCTGCTACTGTGGGTGCTGCTGCGTGGTGGTTCATTGCTGCCGACGGTGGTCCACGAGTGTCCTTCTACCAGCTGGTACGTCACCACTTCCGCTGTTCCTTTAGATGCAGTGTTGTGAATCCTCACAAACTGGGTTGTCCTTAAGCATTCTGGGGTTTGGGTGTCTTAAGGCTCAAACAGTGAGCCCTTGTGTTTTAGATTTTTCTGAAGGGCCGGGGCCTCTATAATTAATGGGGTGATCGTGTGTGGGTTGATGTTCTGGGCTTGGTGGGAAACTGGGGTGGGCCTGGGCTGATCAGGGGCTCGATGCACTTTCGTTGCAGAGTCACTTCCTGCAGTGCAAGGAGGACAATCCAGACTTTGAGGGAGTGGATTGTGCAATCTTTGAGTCCCCGTACCCAATGACAATGGCGCTTTCTGTTCTAGTGACCATAGAGATGTGTAACGCCCTCAACAGGTCAGTGAGTCTTCTGTGCAAGTTGGAGCAAGCACTCTGACAGCCAGGAGCTGAGGGGCGGGGGGTGTCATGGTGGAGGCTCATAGAACCTTCTTCCCTCCCTAAAAGAAAGAACATGCAACACCAGTTTAAGCTCCCATCTTCTCCGGAACACTCAGCTTTGCGCTCTGACACAGTAGAGGGCGAAAATGCCCCTCGTCCGCCGGCGCCCTCAGGGACGGCGCGTTACCCTGTAGCA
Source organism: Galemys pyrenaicus (assembly GCA_019455555.1). NCBI lineage: Eukaryota > Metazoa > Chordata > Mammalia > Eulipotyphla > Talpidae > Galemys > Galemys pyrenaicus. The sequence goes on along the minus strand of JAGFMF010011719.1, from coordinate 70,964 downwards.
TTGAGGTCATGGTATCAGCCAATTAAACTAGCGACAAAAACGGAAATGTCTAAATAGCTGAATTGTCAAGGGCACTCGAGTGCAGCTTTGAGCGCGCTGAAATGGAACCTGCTGTGCCGAAGCCTAGATTTCAGAATTGGAAGTTGTCCTACATCTGAGCGTTCTTCCTTGACTTTGCCCCTGCAGAAGCTCAGACAGCAGAATTAGGCCACTGGACAAAGCCCTGTAGCTGTTGCCGCGGCAGGTGTCTCCTGGGTGGCCTCTAACCTAGGACAGGCACCTTTGCATCCTGGGTGGGCACATTTCACAAACCCCTCCTTGCACTGCAGCTTGTCTGAAAACCAGTCCCTGCTAAGGATGCCTCCCTGGGAGAACATCTGGCTCGTGGGCTCCATCTGCCTGTCCATGTCTCTCCACTTCCTGATCCTCTATGTGGAGCCCTTGCCGGTAAGGGGTGCGGGACCTGGGTGGGGTTCTGGCCACCACCTCTCCAGCAAGTCCGGAAGCCTGACGGGGCCGCTTGCGTTTCAGCTCATCTTCCAGATCACACCGCTGAATTTGACCCAGTGGCTGATGGTGCTCAAAATCTCCTTGCCTGTGATCCTAATGGATGAGACGCTCAAGTTTGTGGCCCGCAAGTACCTGGAACCTGGTAAAGAGTGTGTGCAGCCCGCCACCAAATCCTGCCCGTTCTCGGCATGCACCGATGGGATTTCCTGGCCATTCGTGCTGCTCATAATGCCCCTGGTGATCTGGGTGTATAGCACAGACACTAACTTTAGTGATATGTTCTGGTCTTGACTGACAGTTTTACATAAAGAAGATGTTTAACTTAATCAATTAATTTTTTTATTGTTTAAAGCAACTGTCTATTTCTGCTGAATTCCACATGAACATACTGGCTGGTGAAGGAGGTTTCATACTCTAGATTTTGTTTTGCTTTTTCTGACTCCAGTGGGGCGAGATTTTCCTTTTTTATACACATAATTAAAGTGTCCATTGACATGTACAGAGAACTAACACTATTTTATGCAGATATTTTTTTGTAGATGAAAAGCATGTACAGTGTTCTGTTTAATACTCATCCTTGTATAAAAAAACAATAGTTGAGCCAGCAGACATTGTCAGCAAATTAATTGGCAGCAGATTTTAGGAAATGAATGTGTGTGGTTTTTTCTAAAACTAAATAGCATGTATTGTCTTTTGCATGATCATCTGGATTTAATCTGAGATCACAGTCTGATTTTTATTCATAAGCCAATTTTTCTGCACTGAGCAGAGTCCTGCTACCTCAGTCAGTATTTTTTGGTTTGCCGCTCCCTCTCACCCTTCTCAGCCCAGTTCACATCCACCCACACCCCTGAACCTCGCTCGGCTGCTTCTCCTGTAGGGTTTTGATGGTTCTGTTTACATCAGTCTTAACAAGAGGTATGCCTGTTCTCGCTTGTGCAGAAAACACTGTTCCAGATTCAATCAAATGGGTTCATGTCCCCTCAAGTAGTTTTTAAGGTTATTTATTTAAATGTCTAATGTATTTTATTGTACCAGACATTGTTTTGCCAACATTGCCTATTTCAGTGGCACTTCACAATCTAGTTTAAAAAAGAAAAATAAAACATTTTAAATGGACAGAGAAAAATAACGGTCTTTTTTTAACTCCTAAGTGGCTTAGCTTCAACTCTCAGTAGATGTGTCCAGCTTTTTCTCTTAAGTTCTTAGAATGTTAGTTTTGCTGTGTTCAAGGGGAAGAAGGTCCCGTCTGCTGCATAGGTAGCTGTAGGAATACTGTTTTTAACGTCAAGGCACTAATTGTCACCCATGATACATTTTATGCTGCCCTGCTCTAGCCTGGTGTAGGGAACAGAAGGGCAAGTATGTGTGCGTGTGTGTGTTTTGTAAAATCTGTAAATAGCACATGACCAAATGAACATACTGTATAGAACTATTTTTATTTGAATGTGGTACTGACCACCACTGTTAACCACGGTAGACGTTTGCGCATGTTTGAGCTCAGTCTCACCAAGAGTGTGTCGTTAACAGTCCTAACTGTGGTGTTTTCCTCCAATGCCTTCCAACATCCACCAACTAACGTGAGTATTCTCCCCCCTGGAGTCCGGGTGATGCTTTACCCTGAAGTGGGCTGCACCCTGAGCTGGCCGCCAGGCCCTGGCAGACAAGCCCGTGCTGGGTGTGCCGCGCCCGTCGGTGGCAGGCGCACGGTGCGTGGCCTCTCACACGGGGCAGCTCGCTGGCCCAGCACGTGGAGCCCCTTGGCCTGCCTGGGGAAGAGAGACTGCTTCTGTGTGGGTCAGACTGACGGGCTGAAGGGGCCGAGCCTCTGCTGGCGAGCTGAGGGTGCACACAGACTGCTGGTTCTCTTGATCTCATTGGCTGCGAGGACTTACCCCAGAGCTTTTGCTGCCTGTTCGATAAAAAAGCAGGTAACTAGCGAGAGCAAGTCCAGCTCAACCAGTGGACTCACACCCGCAGGTTTTCCTGAGTAGGTGGCAGCTCTCACTTTCTGGGCCTCGCACCCTTGGCAGCGGGAGCTTGGCTTCCCTCTCCAGCGTGTGTTCGCGAGTCCTCGGGCGCAGCTCCGTGCAGCCAGGTCAGGCAGTGCTGTGCGTCCGCGGGCTGGAGCGCCCCGTGCTCCCTTCTGCTGGGCACTGGCCAGTCAGAGACGTGGTGGAGACGCTTGGGGTCTGGGGCGAGTCAGTGGGCGTCGAGCGGGACGGACGCTGCCCCGTGGGGTCTGCGGTGTGCGGGTGGAAGTAGGGCGTGGAGGCCAGCTCCGCCAGCGCTGGCCTGATGTCCTGGGGCCCGGAGGCAGGTTGGCTCGGCAGAGCGTGCAGGGGCCAGAGTTTAACATTCTGGCATCATGAGGCACAGAAAGGAGCAAATTGAGAGGATCTTTTCTGCAAGGAGTGTCTTGGCTGCAGACAAACACAGGATGTCAAGTGTGTTGGGCGGGGCATGTGGATGGAAACCGAGCTTTTCCTGACGCGGGTCCTTGATTCAGTGGTCTCCGCAAAGGAAGTGGGGCGGTGAGGGCTGCAGTCAGATTGCACTGTCCCGGGTCACCTGGACCAGCACCCCCTCTGCGGGTTCTGAGCTTCAGGCCTGTCCAGTCACCCGCGGTTAGGGTGCCCCGCGCCCCCTCCAGAGGCCCTTTGTCCAGGCCGCCGCAGGTCGTGCCAGCTGAAAACTCGCAGCAGTGATCCCCAGCCTCGTGCTGCGGTGGGCTCATCCCCGGCGCCCGGCCTGCAGGGAGCGGGGGCCAACCCTGTGCTTGCTGTCAGCTCACTGGGCGGGTGACGCCGCCCTCAGGCCGCCGTGGAAGCGCTGCTGGACGCACGCACTCAAAACTTAGTCTAGTTTTTTTGTTGAGAGACGGGCCAAAGGCCCACCCCACCCCGTCAGCGTGTGCTGCTCTGGGCACCTGCAGCCGGGCCGGCCTCTGCCAGACCTCTGCCCTTGGCCCTGAGGACGGCTCCGCAGGTCTCTGCGCCTGTGCCGTGCGGGTCCCATGCCACAGGGTGCGGCACACACAGGCAGCTGCCGGCCTCCTTGGTAAGCAGCTGCCGCCGCGTCACCCTCAACTGCGGCCTTAGCCCTGGAGCCCGGGGGTGGTCTGCGCACCTGCAGGACCCGTGAGCGTGTCGACAGAACCGCCCCCTGGTAAATGGTGAGGGCACGTCCCAGCCCCGCTGAGGTAGAGCGTCCAGCTCTTCCGTGTCGGTTCAGGCAGGCTGGGCCCCAGGAAGGGACGGGGTGGGAGGTTCTGTGCTGCCTGCCACACCGCGCACCTGTGTATGTTCTTGCTCTGCACGCTAATCGAGAGTTGTCCTTTTCTTGCCCGTCCTATGTCTGCTGCGCCCAGGTCTGCCTGGCGGGACTCGGGGTCGGGGGCCTGGGGTGAGAGCCGCCGCATCGAGGCGCTTCCCAAGCGCGGCAGCCCCTTGGGGCCAGTGCGCCAGACATGCTGGTCTAGAAATCTTAAAAGATCAAACTGAATGTTCTTTTCATCTGTCACCGTTAATCTCGTTAGTCTTAGTTATTCTAACATTTCCTCCTCATGTTTCATAAAGCTGATTTCCTCTCTCTTTCCTTTTCAGCAATACTGGAGTAACCGCTTCCTAAACCATTTTGCAGAAATATAAGGGTGTTCGGTTGCGTGCATGTGCGTTTTTAGCAACACATCTACCAGCCCTCTGCATGATAGAGGTTGGGGGAAAAGAAAAGTAGAAAAAGTCCCCAACTCATTGTGTGTTACGTGGAGGAAACGTGTATTTCCAGTGGGGTTTTTAGCTTTTAAAGCAAAATCATTAACAAATGTACGATTTAGTTGAATCAATCAGAAAGCCTCTCCAGAGAATTTTGGTTTCTTTGCTGCAAGAAGAATAAGGTTCGGAAACCTTATCCAAGACTTAGAAGCCATCAGCCAAGGCTCCATATTTCTCTGCACAATGTCATAGCTTATATAAATGTTCAATAGTCAATTGTAATGCATGCCTTCAGTTGTAAGTAGCCAGATCGCTCTACACTGTCAATGAAAAATGCTACTTTTTAATTGGCCCTGTACAGTTTGCTTTATTTATAAATTTAATGAAAACACTACAGGTGTTCAATGGTTAAAATGTAGGCCTCCAGCTCATAACTTCAGTTATTTTTTGAGTGTGCAAACAGCTATTTTGCACTGTACTAAATGTAACTTATTTAATGAAATCAGAAGCAGTAGACAGATGTTGGTGCAATACGAACATTGTGATGCATCTATATTAATAAAATGCTAAACGTCAATATCACAACGCATGTTTGACTTAGATTGTAAATAGAGATCAGCTGTTACTTCTGTGCTGGTAACAAGCAGCTGCACAGACATGGTTTCAGGTAAATAAATCTATTCTACGATACATTGCAGTGTGGTGTCGATTGTTTGGAGTGGGGAGTTTGAGGCGCGCTCGGTCTCCATCCCTCTGCCCTTCGCGGCTCTGGCTGCAGATGGGTGAGAGGGATGGGAAGGGACGTTCTGGGTAGGAGCAGGCTCTGGCCCACTGTCTCCTGCTGTTACAGGGAAAACAACAGGGCCGTTCGAGGTCACGTGATCCAGGGCTGTCAGCAGCTGGGAGACCAGCAACAAAGAGGTTCTTTTGCTTACACTCCTTGTCAGTAGACACAGAGGAACTGAAGTATAATGGAGTCAGGTACTGGGTTGCATCTGCTGGATGGTTTTTTAGTGGTTATCTCCCAGGGAGGGGCTTGGAGTGAGGCTTTCCCCTTTTCTGAGTTCCCTCAGGTGGTTCTTTTATCACTTAAGTTACGGATGATTATGAATTGATTTCTACAAACCCAGCAACTCTTTAGCTATGGAACAGATATCTGATAAGAAAACAAGTGTTGGAACAGCAGAACGGTGCTCAGCGCCTGCGCGGCCCACAGCTGAGTGGGGCCGCACCTCGGCCACAGCCGTCCATGAGGGAAGATGCCAGGGACTGGGCTGGACGCACCCGTGGTCACGTGTTCTCAGGAAGCTTACTGGGGCAGTGGTGCTCAGTGAGCGATGTGTTGCACCTGCAGCAGGAAGAAGGTGGGTTATTCATTTCATGGGGTAGTCGTCTTGGAAAACTGGCTGGATGGATACTGGAGCAGCTGCTGCAGCTGGATCAAGACTTGAAAAGTGAAACTACACCCTCAGAAATGTACGTGAGAATTTGAGTGGCTTACAAATGCTAAAAGATGTCTGATTTCACCTGCATGTTCAAGTCACAGCAACACAGCGTTCTGTGCCCGTCAGCTGACCAAATACTCCTTCGCCACAGCTATGAGGGCTGCCACATACTTACAGCCCCACGTACGCCTCAGCCGCACGCGGGGCGGGGCGGGGCGAGCCAGGGTCCTTATGGGGAGACCACTGGTGGGGGCGCTCCTCCCTGCCCAACTGGTCTTGCAGGTGTCTTATCTCCCTTTTCTCCTTTTCCAAACAAACCTGTCATCTTAGATATAAAAGAAAAACATCATTGGGAGGAGCCAAAGACGGACGCACAGGAAAGTGGACACCGGTGTGTCCGAGGCACGCTCGCCTCCCAGCAGCCATGACACGGACTGGAGCAGCAGCAGAGCTAGGTCTCCCTGCGCAGTGGGAGCGAGTGCAGCAGCACCTAACGATTGTGTGCTGAGGTCAGTGTAGGCCCAGCAGTGGCCACCGAGCCTGTGTGTGCCGGGCTGAAGCTCTAACGAAGTAGCTAAATTAGAGGGCCTTGGGAAGGGTTTGCAGTACAAGAAAGACCTTTCCAAGCATGATTCCTGGGCCTCTGGTGGTGCAGGGCTGAGGCACACCACTGTGAAGTACGCAGCCGCTGCAGCACGAGTTCAATCCCCGGCCAGGGTGCCCCACAGTGCAGCTGACCTCTCCTGTCTCCCTGCTGCTCTCAGCAATAGACTTAAGTGGATCCCCACTTTTCTGCTCCCCACTGTGTCTGGTGACTCCTCACCTCCGCACCTCTGGCCTGCACCCCAGCTCTTCTGTGTATAAATACATCTTTTAAAAATAATATATATAAATAATGGGATCCTGGAGTGGCGGTGGCTGCTTCCACCGTGCACATCAGGTTGAACACGCCTCGCATGAGCTGTGGGAATGTGTTATGTCTGTGACAGAAGTTCCCTTTGCATGTGGGCCTCAGAGGTCCAAGCTGAGTTCTGATCTCCTCTGCTGGTGTTTGGAAACACATGGAGGGAGGGTAACCTTGGCCCACCGAAGAGCTGAACAGACGAACATGTCTTGGCTTGTTACATAGCCTTCCAAAAGGAACCCACGTGGACCGGAAAAGTGTGAGTCCAGTCTGTGTCTCCAGGGGGACACAAGCACAGAGCAGGGTGCACGTTCACCACTCCCTGTCGACACGTGCGCAGCCATCATGGCTGGAAACTTAAGAACTGGACACCATGATGGGGAATCCACGGTGGCCAGTCCATACTGGAAAAAAGCTCAGCAAGGAGGTGCCACACGGAAATACTTCTCGCTTTTTGCAGATACACGTATTTCTCTGCACCGGCAGCAGCTGCAGTAGTGGTGCACCCACCAAACCCCACGTCAGGTCTGCGGTACTTGCCATAACGGGAGTCAGCGCTCCTTGGCAGAATGGCTGGTTTTAGGGCTTGGCAGAAAATAGCACAGGCCTTGAGAGCACTGTGGTGCCAGGAAGTAAGTGCTCAAAAGCACCTGCTCTCATAGGGGTCGTGTCAAAGGGAAGCAGAAGTCAACTGAAAAAGCTAAATAACCAGGGGAACTCCGTCGTGGCGCAGGGAGCACTGCACTGGGAAGCATCCTCAGCCACTGCAGCACAAGTTCGATCCCCGGCCAGGGAGGGGACTCACAGGGCGCAGCAGACCTGTCTCCCGCTGCTCCCTCAGCAGTGGACCTCAGTAGATCAGCCTGTTCTGCTCCCCACTTTGGTGAATCTTCTCACACCCTGCCCCTCTGGCCTGTACCCCAGTTATTGTGTGCATACATAAATCTTTAAAAAGAACTAAAATGCCGAATGACCAAGGTTGGAACAACTTTAGCCATGTAGTTAAGTGAAGCAGTAGTGGATTACAATCCACAGCATGAAGTACCTGTGAGTCCTGGTCACATAAACCAATCGGTATGACTAGAAACCTCCCGTGCAGAATTGCAGGTAATCTCTAGACCCATCACCCTCAAGAAAGTGAGACCTGGGCCTCCCTGGTGGCGCAGTGGGTTAAGCAACGCACTATGAAGCAGACCACAACCACTGCAGCATGAGTTCGATCCCTGCTGCCGGCCAGGGAGGGGACCCAC
>JAGFMF010011719.1:48774-63133 GCA_019455555.1 Galemys pyrenaicus | reverse complement strand
CAGACCTCTCCTGCTGTGCCCGCTGCTCCCCTCAGCAGTGTACTTCCGTTGATCTGCCTGTTCTGCTCTCCGCTCTCTGTGGTGAATCCTCTCACCACCCCCACACACCTCTGGCCTGTACCCCAGTGCTTGTATGCATAAATAAATAAAATCTTTAAAAAAAAAAAAAAAAAAGAAAGACCTACCCAGTCCCCTCACCCCTTATGTCAGCTGCACACAGCAGGTTCCTTCCACGGTGATGCAGCATAGACGAGAAAAGTAGAGATCTGAGACTCGTCCTCGGTTAGGTGATGTCATCCTGAGAGCCTGACCCGTGATGCAGGATGATGAGAATCACTTTTTCCTGTGGTCTGCTTCCCAAAACACGTCACCTCAGGCTAACCAAAGGGAAAACACCTGACAAATTGCTAAAGACGGACATTCAGCAAAATACCTGACTGGTGCTCCTCAAGGCTGCCAAGGTCATCTGAAGCTTTAAGGCAAGTCTGAGAAACTGCCACGGTCGAAGAGGGGCCTCAGGAGATGTGCTGACCAGATGTGTTATGTCGTCTGGGGTGGGGTGGGGGGCTCTAACAGAAAGGCGAAAATGAAGGAAATACATGAATAAACTATGGATACCAGTTAGTGTATAAATACCGGTTTGTGGTTACAGACATACCACGTTGTTAGAAGGGGGTGTGGGAACCCCATGCTATCTGGTCAGTTTTTCTGTGAGTCTAAAAACACTAAAATAAGTTTATTTTAAAGACCCTGAGCACCAGGCAGGAGAAACTGCTTCCTTTTAGGTCTCAGCAGATCCACAAAGCAGCACACAGTACAAGATAAAGCAAGCACCAAGCAAACAAGGCCCCAGGAGAGAGGCAGCAGCAGCGAACATACAGCTCCATCCAGACCCAGACAGCGAAACATGCCTACACTACGATTAAAGACGGAAATTCTGCAAGAGACAGGGAATTAGAAAAAGTGGATATGGCAAATGGGGATACTGAATAGAGTCCTAGAAACGAGAAGTACAAACACCAAAATTAAATAAAAATTTGATGGATAGGGGGTCTCCCTGCTGGCACAAGGGGTAAATCTCAGCACTATGGAGCATCCACAGCCACTGCAGCACGAGTTCGATCCCCGGCCAGGGAGGGGACCCATATGGCGGAGGGGACCCATATGGCGCAGCAGACCTCTCCTGTCTCCCCGCTGCTCCCTTTAGCAGTCAGCCTGTTCTGCTCTGCGCTCTGTCTCTGGGGAGTCCTCTCACCTCTGGCCTGCACCCCAGTTCCTGTATGCATAAATAAATCTTTAAAAAAATAAAGACGTGACCAGTCCCTGTGCAGGCTCTGGGCCTCGGCACCCATACACAACTATTCCACACGGGTGCCTGCTCTCCTGGGCCTGCCTACTGGTCTCGAACTTGGGGATGGTGCCCCCAACCGCCCCTAAGCCACCTGCCCCAGGCCAGCCTGGATGCACGCCCACCATTCTGAAGAAGGCTGGGATGGGCGCTGGAGTCACCTCCGCCCTGTCAGCAGCATCAGGGCAGCTTCTCAGTCTGTCAAGGACAGGATTTGGGCCCCTTTCAGAACAGACCTTCCTTGCTCCCATTTTCACTCACTTAATGGACAGAGTTCCCACTGCTCCAGGAGTGGGGAGGGGGATAAGTAGCCTGAAGTCAAGGGCAAGAGAGGATTCAAATCGGAAAATGACTTCCTTGAGCCACAGGCCCATGTAGGGCTAGACCCAGAGCTGGTGCCCGGGCCCAGGCCGATACCCGAGGGCGCAAGGGAGCCCCCGAGGCAGCCGTCCCCACCCCCAGCCGAGGCCCGATGCTGACACTCCTGCCACCTGGCCTCACTGACCACAGGTGGGGACGACTCAGCACAGGAGGGTGTCCGGAGGGCGGTGGGAGCACAGCGCTCACGGTGCTGCCTCAGCCACAGGGACGGCCACCGGCGAGCCTCCTCCGCCTCCCTCCGAGGCTCGGCCCTCGGGTGGGACTCCTGGGAGGGCCCGGGCGGACACGGCGGGCAGCGGCCCCGCGCCCTCCCGCAGGCCCCGCGTGGGCTCTCGGCCCTGGCGCAGGCGGGACTGACCGCGCCGCCGGAAACGCCCCGCCGGAGCCAATCGGGGCTGCCCGGGAAGACGCCGCGCCAGCCCGCGCCCAGCGGCCTCCCACGTCCCGCCGAGCCCGGTGAGTTTCGGGGGCCGGGAGCTCGGGCTCCCCTCCTGTGATGGCCGTGAACAGGTCCTGGGAGGGGCCGGGGCCAAGCCGACCACGAGCCCGGGGCCTCCTCAGGGCTCCCAGGAAAGGTCGCGCTCTCGGAAGGGCCCCTCGGAGTCCGCCCCCAAGGCGCGAGCTGCGGACGCGGGGCACAGACGTCGCCGGGCTCCAGGCCGGCCGGGCCCTCTCTCGAACAGGCCAGCCCGCGTCGAGGCGCCCTCGGGAAGAGCGGGGAGCCGTCAAAGCGCGGCACGCGGTGCCCACCGCCCACCGCCCAGCGCGGGCGAAACCCGGAGGCGCCGGCCCCTGAGTGGGCGACGACCCCTGAGAGGGCGCCGGCCCCTGAGTGGGCGACGGGCCCTGAGTGGGCGACGACCCCTGAGAGGGCGCCGGTCCCTGAGTGGGCGACGGGCCCTGAGAGGGCGCCGGCCCCTGAGTGGGCGATGACCCTTGAGTGGTAGATGACCTCTGAGAGGGCGCCGGTCCCTGAGTGAACGACGACCCCTGAGAGGGCGCCGGCCCCTGAGTGGGCGACGGCCCCTGAGTGGGCGCCGGCCCCTGAGTGGGCGACGGGCCCTGAGTGGGCGACGACCCCTGAGAGGGCGCCGACCCCTGAGTGGGCGACGACCCCTGAGAGGGCGCCGGCCCCTGAGTGGGCGACGACCCCTGAGAGGGCGCCGGCCCCTGAGTGAACGACGACCCCTGAGAGGGCGCCGGCCCCTGAGTGGGCGACGACCCCTGAGTGGGCGCCGACGGCGGGAGCAGCGTCGTGGCAGAAGGGCGGCAGGAAGACCACGACGGGCCTGGTTGGGTGAAAGCGCGACGCCGTTTTCCAGGATCAGCCTCGTTTGTGGAGACGCGGAGAGTCAGGCGGGAAGTTGTTTGGATTTTACGCCTTTCCCTGGTTTCGGTCTCTCTGGGCAGCGCACAGGCCACACGCACAAGCGCCTCACCGCACTGAGGTAACGGGCGTTGGTGGGTTTCTGCTCCAGCATCCACAGGACGCCCCCGCGGTGGTGCCTGTCGGACGCTCCAGGGCCGCCTCTGTCCTGCCCTTGGGCTGCGACCTCTGCAAGCTCCGCGCAAGTCCTCCCGCCTTTCTGGTGTCTGTCCCCAGGGGGTTACTGGTCACGAGGGGATTGTCTCCCCTCTGAAGACCCGCTGACACCCTGGGCTCTCCTGGACGGCTTACAGCCCCAGCAGGCAGGCGGGTGCTCTGCTCTTTCAGGCGTCTTATTGTCTGCTCAGGAGCAGGTGGCTTCTGGCTTGTTCCTGGTGGTCTGTGACAAAGTGATGTGCCCATTTTATTTTAAATTTATTTATATATGACATAAATTGTAGTCCTCAGTTTACAAAGTTTATTTATTTATATATATTTGGCTGTGCCCATTTTAAATGGTAAACGACATTTTCCATACAGTCTGGAAAAAACCACCCCTGCGCCTTGGCTTGGCCCTGCGTGTGCTGGGCCTCTCCTGCTGCCCCAGGGTGGGGAGGCTCCTGAGGGAAGTGGAAAATCTTAGTAAGGGCTTACTGCTGCTGAACAGAGGCTGAGCCTGTGGCCTCGGGACCAGTAGAGCAGGTCTGGGCAGAGGCCTGTACAGGAGCCGCCCTACTGCGGGATGTGCACTGGGGTTCTACTCTGAGGTCAGGCCTGCAGTTACAGGGACCCCTGAACCTCTGCCAAGTCTCTCAGTGTTCGGTCCAAACACCTGCATCAGAAAAGGAAGGTGTGCGTGGGCTGGGGGTATCAAATGCAGACTCCTAGGCCAGGCCCTGGACTTAGATTAGGTTTGATGCAAAGCCTTGGAATCTGCATCGAGCACATACAAGTTTGAGTTCTAGATTTGGGGAAAGGTTGCCTCATTCTGAGAACTGAGGCAGGAGTGTGATCCCCCAAACTGACACCTGTTAGTGGGGGTCACATCTGCCAGGACTGGCAACAGCAGGGGTTCAGAGGAACATACCAGGCCAAGCTGGAAGGCAGGGAGCACCTTTCTTTGGATGCTGCCTCCCTGCTCGGCTGGAGTTCCCCAAAAGGCCTCAGATGCCACCAGTCCCCAGTCCCTCCAGGGAGCAACTGGCCCTTTGGAATTTACCCTGGTGATGATGCTCACAAGGTTGCCATGGTGAACTCTTCATGGCCTCACCCAGCCCTCCACCCAGAGGCAGACAAGCCCAGGCTACAGAGGCCAGGCACGCAGGCCCTGACCTGCAGCTGAGAGGAGAGCTGCTTTTAGAACACATCCAAGCAGGTTTGACCCCAAACCTGTGCTATGAAATGCCTGCGTGAGAGATGACAGGAATCCCTTAAAATATCCCCAGACTGGCTCTGAAGTCCAGACACTAGAATGTACCTCTGGTGACTGTGGGTACCTGGGAGGCCATCCTGTGTTGGGCTGCTTAGCTCCAAGTAGGTGGCTCAGGGTGACAGCCCAGAATTGGGGCTCCCACCCTCATGATTACTTTTTCTCTGGGAGAGCAAGTGACTGGCAATGTAAGGGAGCCCTTCAGTTAACTTCAAGTCAGACTTCTGTTCTTTGATGTGGCCTAGGAGTTCTCTAACAGGGTAGCCCCAAACCTGTCAGAATGGACATAGGGGGAGGACCCAGCCCATGTGGCTGAGATGGAGTGGCCTGGACTGGGTGAACCAGGCCACCCCCGGGGTCCCAGCAGAGCTGGGGGCTTGCCCAGGAAAGGGGAAGAGTGCTGAGAAGGGAGAGGTGCTGCTAGAAGTTGACAACTCCCTGGGAATCTCAAGGGTCATGGGAGGTGCCTGACGCACAAAAAACGAGGTTGGGTGGGCAGGGACGCTGCTTCCCTGTATAGAGAGTGATGGAATTAAGGCTTCCTCTAGTAGGAGTACTGGGCCAGACGTTAAACAGTGCTCTGCCCCAGGACCCTCTGGGCGCTTTAGAAACTGCCCAGGTGTTGGGTCACACACGAGACTCCAAGAGCAGCTTTTTATCCAGTGTGAGCAGTCCTATTATTTTTGTACTTCCCATTTATGTCAAATTACATTCAGCACCAGGTTTGAAATTAAGAAAAGTGGGTCGCCCTGGCGGTGCAGTGAGTTACGCAAGGCACTATGAAGCAAATCTCAGCCACTGCAGCACGAGTTCGATCCCTGCCGCCGGCCAGGGAGGGGGCCCACATGGTGCAGCAAAGCTCTCCCCTCTGCTCCCTCAGCACTGTGTTTCAGTCTGCCTGTTCTGTTCCTGGCTCTGTCTCTGGTGAATCCTCTCACCTCCCCGGACTCTGGCCTGCACCCCAGCTCTTATATGCATAAATAATAAATTAAATCTTTAAAAAAAAAATTAAGTTTGAGGTTAGCTGTGCTATCCCCTCACCTTCACTTCCGACTAGTCAAAAGCATCGAATCTTAAAAGGGGGAAGAGGTAGGTGAAGTCCCCCGTCCAGAGCCCAGGGAAGCAGCCCCAGGCTGACCCATGACGGAGAGCTGGAGCCAGGCCCTGACCTCGCACCCCGGACAGAGCCGGGCTGAATCAGTGAGAAACCGGTCAGTTTTCCACCCAGAGCGCTGACCACCGTAACTCTAAATGGATGAAGCACCTCCGTGTCACCTGTTTCCAACCCTCCAGGCTTCAATACTCTGGGCAAGAGGAGAGTATTTATGTCAAATAATTGGGGAACAGAACCCACGCATGGTGTAGAAGAGAGCAGGAAAGTAAGACTACAGAGGGCTTCCATTCTGATAAACCCAACACCGTTACTGTACAAAGATCAGTTTTATTAGTCGATGCCCAGATGCACCTCTGCTCATGCTCAGTCACACCTCTCCTCAGATCTGGCCCAGGCTCATAGGCCAGTTACCAGATTACCAAATAGAAAATTGTTCTGCAAAATAGCAACCGTCAGCTTAAGGCATCACTAACATTGCAGAAGGAAGCGAGGTTACTCAGGAAGTCTGGACAGCTCAGGACAACTTCTGGGAACAGGAAACCTCTGGAACGGTCAGCCTGTGCTGCTGTCCAACTTGGGAGAGGACTCTCCCGCTGAATGGCAGGCCACTCCTTTAAACCCATCCCCCACATCCCCGACGACACACTGGCTACTCCTCGAGCTTTTGGATTCAGAATCATTTATACGGAAAAAGCACTCGGGCCCAGAAGCCCTGGCATGTCCACAGACCTCCAGAGTGCTCACTGAGTCCGCCCTGACTGGAGAGGGGGAGGACAGAGATAGAGAAGGTTGGTCAGGCTCAGTTTTTAAAAATGAAGTCACTACTAGAAACACGGAGCGAGGGGCAGAAACCCCTGCTGCAGTCACATGCCGAAACCATTGTCCTCCCAGAGAGCGGGCTCCTCCCGGTTCCTTCAGTCCACAGGAGGCGCTCAGAGCAGGGCTGGCCAGTGTGGCCACGGAGCTGCCCCTGCCTCACTGCATGCCGAACCACTGCTCCTGGTCGGCCCACTGAGCCGCCTCACTGTCGCTGCCCTCCAGGTCCCCTTCTTCCCCACTCCCTTCCATGTCGTCCACATCCTCCTCCTGAGTGGCATCCGTGGGACTCTCCTCCTTCTCCATCTTCTGCATCCCCTCTAGAGACTTCTGGTCATTGGGGTCCAAACTAGGGGACAACAAAACAAAGGAGAGGCCTGAATCTCTGCCTTGCTTCTTGCTGGCTGATGCGTCATCTCCCTGGCGCGGCAGTGAAATGACCGCCCAGGCAGAGACACCGCTAGCGCCTGGCCTCTCCACACCATCCGGCACACACGCTGGCTGAGGGAGTCCACAGCTAGAGGTGAAAAAGGTGTCTTTTCTAACTTCTAGAATTCAGTTTGAGTTTTCTTTAGTATTTCTTAAACCTTTCACACTTATTACCTGGAGCATTCTGCCCCAGGAAGCAACTAGATGACACAAATTCAAATATAATTTCCTACAGTACTGGGTTTTCAAGTTACAGGATTACAAAAAATGCCCATTTTTCTGTGAATAAAACTGTTCCACGCTCTTGTGATAGAATCAAGCACACAGCATTTCAGCAGTCAGCCAAAAAGCCATGTGAGGCCATGGGCAGACTGTCACCTCCAGTTAGACTCAAGGGCCAAGGTTACCCCTACCCAGGCGTTCAGCAGCTAAGAGTCATGACATGTGCCTAAATCTCCGCCGCTCCAGGACATTTATTTACTTGACTCCTAAGCAATCCTTCCTCTTGCCTTTGTGATCATCACCTAGGCTGGATGTCCAATCCCTAGGAAACTCCACCTCTGATTAAAGTATGGTACTTTATTTTTTCACTTGCTTGTGGGCTTCCAAAAAGCAGGTAAGATCATGTTGAATCCTATTCCTACTTAGATAACTGCAGGCTGATTTGTAACTTTTCTGGAATGTTCCATACAGCTCTCACCCAAACCCAGGACTCCCACCCTCTGCACTCCCACCCTGCCTTCTAGAGACTGCTACGACAGGACTTGCACAGCTGAGACTCGGAGCTCCCTGAGCTGCAGCGTCCCCAGCGGCTCCTGAGACAGCAGCTCAGGCGTGCGTGGGGCTCAACTGCAGGTAAGGAGTGGGTGTGGTCAGACTCGGTTAGGAACAGGCCTTCACCATAACCTTACGGACACACAGACAACCCTCCAAGAAATCACTTCTGCGATAAGCAGGAAGAATACCACTATTTATTTAGTATTTACTATGTATCAGGCACAGTGCTAAGAGCTTTACATGGAATAATCATTTTAATCCTCATTAATACCTAATAAGGTAGATATAGACAAGAAAATTTGTTAGTAACTAGCCCAAGAGAACAGGTGGTGAAGGTAGTATTCATATTTCAGAGCTCAAGTTCTTAACTACTACAGGAAGTAGAAACATGGGAAAGTACTTACAATACTTTGATTTGAAAAAGCAGAATATAAAATATATACTACGTGTAACCCTATAAAAATATGTATATGTGTGGGCAAGGCCAGGAAGATGATCTACACAAATGAAGACAGGTGTTATAGTGGTGTGGGCTCGTTATGAGTGAAAACAGTTCTTTAATGCTAATACACCTTAAAAATTTTAGAAGTCATGAACTCACCAATAACTCTTCTACCAGTACTATTATTACTCTGTTTTCAACCATGAGCACGAAGAGTGTGTCAGATGTCCTCTACATAGTTCCCTGCCTCCTTTGCCCCTCCTTGACCTTCCCCCCACGGGAGGCTAAATGCCTACCTTAGTGCTATACTATACTGGTCCATTGCTTCCTGATACTCATTGACAGCTACAAGGAAATCTCCTAGGATCCGATGCAGGACACAGTCACTCTGATTAGCTAGTGCATTCCTCAGCAAAGCAATTCCATCTTCATATTTCTGTTCTCTGCCTGAAAAGAAAAAGACCCTTGTTTTCCTACTTACACCTCAAGCCATATACACAAGATCACAATAATAATCACAACCCAACGATCTGTTCGTAGATGTCTTCAAGACAGTGGTATGGCAGGAAGTGAGATCAAATTCATCTGGATTCCTACCCCATCAGGAAATCTTGTAGTTTTGAGTTGTGACTTTTTGCATGTACACTTAACCTACGTTCAAACAAACAGTCAAAATGCATCTTATGTGCCTTACCAGTCCAGACTCAGGAGTTCATCAATTTGAACTAAAAAAAATGCTTAGGCCATAAGGAAGGAAGGCCTAAGAAAATCCATCCAAATGGGTAAAAAACAAAAACAAAAAACCAAAACATAATTGGGGATTAGACCCACACTATTTTGGACAACTGAACCTGAACTGAAGTGAGCTGAGCAGGTACCAACTGAGTATAGTTGGTTTAAACCAGTCACTGCCAGTGCAAATAGGTCTAAGCCAGCTACGCATGGTTATGATGAATACAAACCAGTTCTATAGGCTAAGACCTGCAAAAGGTATACATCCATTTGGTCACCAGCTGGGACAGGAGACTCCAACAGAGATCAGATTTAAACAATTTAACAACCAACAGAAAAGTAAGTAAGATACACTTACTAAGTAGTTCTGCTTTTTTCACCACGGCCTTAATGTAATCCGGCCTTTGGGTCAAGGCTTTATCTAATAAAGTTTTGGCTTTCTCCTGTGTCACTGGGTCTTCAAGACAAACAGTGGCTAAAAGGGTGAGGGTCTGTGCGTTTGCTCCTAGAGTTTTATACACGTTGTTAGCCATTACCATCGCTTCACGGATACTGTTGGAAGCTAAATAACATTCGATGAGACCTGGGGGGAAAAAGACAACCACAGAAAGTTCAACCACATTACCATGCCAAACCATGCCTCCGCTCTGACAGCCTTCCAGATCACAAACCTGCGGAGCTCCAGACCAAGGGCAGGTCGGGGAAGACTCACGTTGAGGAGACCGGACGGCATGCCGATGGGACAGCTAAAAAGTGCTCGTCCCCAGAGTGCTTGATGCGTGTGGAAAGGGCCCGCACTGCAAAGGCACCCTCAGTTAGTGAAGGAAACAAACGCGTGTACGTCAACTGAGCATGTAGGCAGCCCCACCGAATGTCAGAGGAACAGAAGTGACACTAATTGTTAGGTGAAACAGTTAAAGATATTTCCAACAAAAGGTTTCACTGCCTCTTAACAAGATGGTGCTCCGTGGGGACACTGCAAGTAGAGTCAACTCTTCACTCCAAGAAGTTGAGGAGAACAGAGGAAGTACTTTTTGGCACAAAGCACTCATCAAAACAGAAAAACAGCTTAAACCCAAACCCACACAATCCCTGGCAGATTTTCTCTGCATACTCCTCCACCCTAGCAGCATTTATAACATTTGTGCACATTATACCACACGCTATGGTTACTTAACCAGAAATTACCTAACTTTTAGGGGCTATGTGTTGGGTTAGAAACAGGGTGGTTTGCAACCACTCATTGAGTTGTTTTACTTCCCTGTTAAAGCCCCGCTGTAGCTTCAGAAGGAAATACAAAGAATGTACCAGACTAATTCAGGGTCTCCACCAATAAAGGAAGCTCTGCTAGAGGTTGCAGAAAGCACCACAGGGCATAACCAGAATCCCCAATCAGTCTCCAAGGAGCAGTGTGCGTGACAGCAGCCAGTCAGGACTCACTGGCCAAGCGGGGAACACCCTCGACCCCCACCACTTTACGCATCCTCTCATCCACGCACTGCCATAAAGGAGCTACTATTCAGCGGCATTCCTGGCGCCATGAAAACAAGCACGAAGCAGAATGGAATGAGTGTAATAAAAGCAGCTGGGAGGCTAGAGAAGTTCGTTTTAGGATCAAGAATTTAATCTGTAACTAAAAAGCTTGGCTTGCTGGTGTTTCTTTAAGAACAAAATCATAATAAGTATAGTTCTCTGGCTATTTAAGCATATTTGTTCTTTATCCCAACTTTCAAATTTTACTTCTCAATTTTGAACTCATCTTCCTGTTAAAAGCAAATCACTCCTAGACTCCTGGGTTTATTTTTAAATTCTTATAAAAATATGCTTTGGAGGAACTGCATCTTTTAAGATCTATTTTAATGTCTGTGACTGAGTCACCAAATGTTGTCAAAGCCCACAGAGTTCCTCTGAACTCCTAGGGTCAGCTCACATGAACTTAAAATATTACATAACAAAACAAAAGTTTGACCCTGGTGGTGCCCACTGTGGAGGTCAGAATGAGCCAGCTGGTTCCCACAACCAACGATGTCGGGGACGATAGAGTTCCTGTGAGTGACACCTCTGGCCCCAGGTGAAGACAACTGTGAAGAGCACGGTCGAGCTTTTGCTTTAGTGCTGGCAGAGTCACATCAGTGAGTAACAAAGAGAAAAAGGGCAAAAGAACAACCCCAACTACTCCCTTGCCCCCCAAAAAAGAATGAGCAAAATGGACTCTGAAAGTATGGGGTGAAAATTTTAGTAAAAGCCCTAAATGAATCTTGACGGACTTAATGCCATGGTTCTGAAACTTGTTTGCATGCAAGTTTTTGTTGTGTACCCCCGACCCCATACATTAAGACTGAAGCAGTACTGGAATGACCTGGCATCAAGATTTTTAGAAGTTCCCCAGGGGAGCGTCGTGTACGGCACGTGTGAGAACTGCGCTGTCACCCACATGGGTTCACCCTGTTTTTTATCTTACCTTCGTAACAATCCAATCGGCAAGGTGCAAGCCGAATAGCCTCCCGAAAGTGGATTATTGCTTCTTGAACTCTGCCCATGTTCCTAAGTGCCGCTCCCTTAAGCAGCAAAGCTTGAACACTGTTACTGTTGAGCTGAATGGCCTTAGCGCCTAGATAGAGTGCCCGGGAGTAGCGTTTGCTATAGAAACTATGGCACCTGCAGGAAAACACAAAAAACAACCAACAGTTATGTGAGGAAACTATAAAGTTTTTTTTTTTTTTTTTTAAAATGATGCGTTGAGCTCCTAGCCGTGCGCCTTCGGTACACGTCAGATCCAGCACCCCTTGCACAAGTCGTCTCCGAGTACATGCTCTTGTATTTAAAGTTCTCCTAGATTCTACTTTTTTTTTTAAAAATTATTTTTATTTATTTATGCACACAAGAGCTAGGGTGTAGGCCAGAGGTGTGTGTGCAGGGGAGGTTTCACCAGAGACGGAGTGGGGAGCAGAACAAGAGGATGGACTGAAACGCACTGCTGAGGGGGCAGTGAGGAGGTGGGAGAGAAGAGGACACACAACATACCCAGAGACCACCCAGGGCTCTGCATGCTGGTCAGAGATGTTAAAGAGGCGGCAGCCTAGGTTCTCCACATCCTCCAGGCGCCCTTCTCGTGCCAGGAGGTAGCCGTATACGTCCATTCCTAGGAAGAAAGAGGTTCCTCAAACACAGCAGCAGGGTCCTTTATAAAGGAGCCCCACACTGCCGAGCCCATACTGAGAACCCAGCTCCTGCACGGTCTCAGCCCTTTCCACCAGAACTCCCAGTTTCCTATAAAATAACCACTCAAAAGACAAAACACATACAAAAACTTAAAAAGCAAAGTCAAATGACCTACCTCACAATCTGAAAAGCTGTTATTTTCAGGAACTGCTTGTCCCTACAGCCTTTGGCATGATACACAGCGGTCCTAGCTCTTAACCAGAAAAGGCCCAAAAAAGGCATCCAATACGTTCTCTTCTAGGAGATCTCACTCAATATACCAGTTAGTCTCAGAAAAAGTTGGCCTGCTCCAGAAAAGGCACCCAGTTCTCTCTGGAATCTAGTTCATTTTTAAGCGCGCTCTCTCTCATACCCCACAAAGCTTTCTTCTCACCCCTGCTCTATAAAAAGGGCCCCAGCGCTTGCTGTCACCCATCTCCTATCATCACTTCCCCTCTGTCCCTTGCTACCCCTTGATTCCCAGGAAAATGTCTCTCAAGCCAAGATCACTGCAACATTCCCTGTTGGCACCCCCTCCAGTCTGAGCTTCCAAGTCCAAGTAGCCAACTGCTACGGTATCAGTGTTTCTAAAACACCATTTTCATCATGAGCACAGATAGGAAAGAGAAATAAACACCGGGCAGGAGGGAGACCTTGGGCCAATGAATTCATCTTTCTGGATCTCACTGCGCATCTGCATGCCTGCGAAGGAGGCGCCCTCGCACTTTGTCATTCTCGTAGCCAGTCTATAAGACTGTTTATGTCACAAGACATATTTTCCTGGTGGCTTTTTTTGGGCCTTCACAAGCAGACGTTAGCCTGTCTGGCCTTATATGCCACTGTTTCTGAGCACTAATTTTTTTCATTCGCTGTCAGTCGCTCAGTCAGCCTTTGACGGTCCCTGTGCTTTACCCCTTCAGCTGCAATCTTCTTTCCAACCAGATGACTTTTCCTCTATTACTTCTTTTGATAACCTTATTCCTTTCTTGATATCTGCTCATTTACGTCCTCTTAACTATACTAAGACAGAGTAAAATTAAATTCCTTGACAGGATGCAGTGTTTCTGGGGATACCATCAACATTTTCAGTCAGGCATGCCTTAAAGCTATCAATCACAAGGAAAGGCTATGACTGCTCTCAAAAGAAGCAAAATAATGATCTGTGGAGAGAGGACGCTAAGTAAAAACAACTGCTCAAATGGAATTGCCCAAGTGTTACAGACAGCTGTCAGGACTTTACAAAAAGGCAAAAGATTACCCTTACAAATTTTACAGTATTTCCATAACAGAAAGGTATCAGAGGATCATGCTCAATTTTCTATCTTCTCTGATCCCTCTACAGCCACTTCCACCCTGCCCAAGAATGACTTACCTTTTATCAGATAAGGATCCAACATCTGTGCCTGTTCAAACTTCAGTACAGAGTTTTTATTGTCTCCAGCTCTGAAGTACAGATCTGCTAAGCTTCCCAGGAGATCCACATTATCTCGCAATAAGGACTTTTTCTCTAGTGAACTTTAAAATATTAAATATTGAACCTTATAATCTATAATAAATCTAGGTGTCAGGTCTACAGCTACTATTTTCTTTTGTGTACTTATGAAACTTTTATAATAAGTGAAATGTGCACACTAGATTTCCTTTTCTAAGCTTATCATTTTAAAAGGCTATCTAGAGTAGAGAAACAAATGTATAGAGTAAAGCAGAAATCTCTCATTACATGGAAAGAACTTTCTGGTTGCAGTCTTTCAGGACAACATACTCTCACGCGGTGTTAAAAGTTACTTCACTCATGAAAAGCAGCTACTCAACTCAATGACTGTAACCAAGAGCCCCAGCCTCCTGTCTTTGGAATTGCCTGACCAGAGAGAAAGCCTCAACCCGAAGGAGCCACCCAGATCTGACACTGCAATAGACTCATTAACTCTGGGCTGCCCCAAAAGATGTTCTTCCAGGTTTAAGTATGACACCTTAAGGCAATCTGTGCTGCAAGGGTTACCACTTTTCCAAGTACAGAGCTGCACTTAGCCAACTTTACATGTAATGGGCCTTCGCCGGCATTTATTACATTGAGGGGCCGCCAGTACCTTAAGACACTAACAAAGCACATGGCGGCAACACCAAGAGGTAAGCATCTCACTTTTCTGTTTTGCTCATTCAGATACATGAGACCTCTGTACAAGGAAAAGGCCTCAAGAACAATGAGTTAATTTTGTGGCTCTCACCAGATGGTATTGATTGCTCTTGAGTTGTCCCCAGTGTGCACAAAAGCATATGCTTTGATCCACACAGAAAGCCAATCCAAGTTGGGCACGGTCTGGATC
>JAGFMF010011719.1:23047-42638 GCA_019455555.1 Galemys pyrenaicus | reverse complement strand
GCTCCCTGCTCTCTGTGGTGAATCCTCTCACCCCCCCACACCTCTGGTCTGTGCCCCAGTGCTTGTATGCATAAATAAATAAATCTTTAAAAAAAAAAATAGAAAAGATAATTTTGAAAAGTTTAGGCAAGTGAAGCATTGGGTATAAAGTTACAAAAGAAATTCAAAGATTAAAAAATATAGTACATATACCTTATGCACTAATTAAGAGTTCTTCCAACTGAGATTTCACGTATTTTGTGGGACATAAGATAAAAATTATTACAGAGAAAACATTCAAATATTTATATAACGTACATACTCACTTCAGCATGTGTCACTGACTTCCAGAATGACACATGAGAAACTAGTAGCATCTGAAAACTGGAAATGGTAGGGGGAAGTTCAAGACTCAGGGACAAAAGTTTACCTTGCATATCCCCTTCTGCACTAGTTTGAATTTTTTTTTAACCATGAAAATTGCTAATTTAATAAGAAATTGTAAAATAAGGGTCAGATTTTAAATACTTCCTGAATCAGCTCTCTAGCCTGCCCGACTGTGCAGGTGTTTCTTTTCATAAACCTTTCCCCTTGGCAAGAAAACAGGGGCAGCTCTCCTGCCCAACTCTGACTATGCAGGTGCCTCTCCTTTCTCCTTCACCTAACCAACCTGTCCTTTTAAAATGGAAAAATAAACAAGCATGTCCTGAAGCAAACTAACACAAAGAAGATGAACTCATTCTACCCAGAGGATCGAACTACCTCCACAATCCCATCGTGTGGCATCTTTGAGAACCAAAAGCAATGACTGACTGGTGCATAAATTCCTAGTGATGAACCACTCAGAGCTCGGTGAAAAGCCCCGGAACAAACAGAAAAGGCTGGCAGAGACCAGGGATCCTGACCGTCAACACTAAGGGGATGGTGACAAAACCCGGTCTCCGGAGCCGTCAAGTCCACAAGCACACGACGGGAAAGGGGGAGCGGCGGCTGGCTGCAAGCAGGAACCTGAGGGGCCTTTTCCTTTCTGACCCCCACAGTTGCTGGAGCAGGCCGAATGCGAGTGGGTTCATCGTCGAAGCTCAACGGGCCTTTCACTCAGAGGCCGTAGATGGCGGTGGGTGGGAATGGAGACTGCGAGCCGGAAGGACCAGTGCCAGGCGTCTGGCTCCTCCATTCACGAGACCTGTGAACTGGGGCTCGGGAGTTCAGCGCCCAGGCTGTCTGCACGTCCTCAGCGCCGTGCAGACGCGCGTGTGCGCTCACCTGCTCAGGCACGGCCGAGGACAGGGCAGCTGGGCAAGGGGCAGTTCTGACGGCCGGCGGGGACTTGGCCAGGAGGGCCGCCTGGGTGACGCCTGCGCCAGGAGCTCGCTCCGTGGGAGGACTCCAGGCCCATCAGACCTGCGCGGCCAGCGCTGAGGGCGAGCCCGGCGCGTCCAAGTGACAGAAGTCACCAGGGAGGACGGGGACTTCGGGCCGGGCAGAGACGTGGAGGCGGCGTCCGGGAGAGACGGGCGCCCTCGGGCCTGGAGACGCTCAAGGCAGCGCCCGGGGGTCGTCAGCAGGGCGAGGACCAGCGCTCACGACGGAGCCGCCACCGAGGCGCCACTCCCACCCTCCAGGGAGCTCCCGGCTCCGCGGGCTGCGGGGGCTGGACCTCTCGAGGCCGCGGCGGTCGAGGAAGCGCCCGACCGGCGGCGCGGGGGAGTCAGCCCCGGGCCGGCGCGGCCGAGCGGGGCCAGGGGCCGTGCCGGAGACGGCGCTGCCCCGCGCGGCGCCCGGCCCGGGGCCCGCCGAGTCCCGCGCCCGGGCTCCTCCGGGCCCCGCCCCGGCCGCGGCCGCGCTTCCCGCCCCAACTCACGGGTTGTTGCTGCTCATCGTCAGCAGCAGGCTGCTGAGCAGCCGCACGTTGGAGTGCAGCCCCGCGGCCGCCATGTCCCGCACGTGGTCCACCACGCTCATCCTGCCGGCCAGGCCGCGGGCGGCGGCGGCGCGAGGAGCCGGAGGCAGCGGCCGGCGGCCCCCAAGATGGCGGCCTCGCGGGGTCCATCGGGTCCTCCCGCGGCGCCGCCCCCAGGAAGCAGGCAGCTGCTGAAGTGCCTGCGCGGACTCTAAACACCCGCCCCCGCGTCGCGAGGCGCACTGTCGCTGGGTGCCTTCCTGCGCGCGGCGGCGCCCGGCGGGGTCACCTCACGCCAGCTCCCGAGACTCGCGCTTCCTCGAGTGCGTACGACGGGCGGGGAGCCGCAGGCACCTCAGCGAGAACACCCGGCTAAGTGGAGCGAGGACCCGCGGGGAAACGGCCTCCGGTACTGGCGAAGGTGCACGGACGTTTGTCATAAACAGGGGGGTGGACCCCCAACCGGGACGAAGCGCTTCAGTCAGGCGCCGGGGCAGCCCCGACCGCCGCGCATGCGCACCAGCCCGCCCCCCCGCACCCGCGCCCCGCCTGCGCGTCCCGAGGCTTCTGCCCGCTGCCGCCCTGCCCCCGAGGACTCGGGAGTGCGGAGGAGGTCGAGGCGAGGCCGGGGTGTCGCCGCTCTCGCGTGTGTGTTCGGGCCTGCTGTCGTTCGCACTGCCGCCCCGAACGCCAGGGCTCGGGCCTCTTGCTGCCTGCTCGGCCCAGGTGCTTCTTCGGGCCTCGGCCCGTGTTTTGCGTCGGCTGGTTCGTCTTAGTGTCCAGTCTGCATACAAGAACTGGGGCACAGGCCAGAGGTGCAGGAGGGGTAGGCGGTGAGAGGACTCACCAGAAACAGCGGGGAGCAGAACAGGTGGATCCGCTGAGGGGAGCGGCGGGAGGCAGCAGCGGTCTGCTGCGCCCTGTGGGTCCCTCACTGACCAGGGATCGAACTCGCGCCGCAGGGGCTGCGGATGCTTCACGGTGTGGTGCTTACCCCTGCGCCACCAGGGGGGTCCCTCTAATACCAAGTTTCTCTCTTTTTTTAAAGATTTATTTATGCATACAAGTACTGGGGTACAGGCCAGAGGTGTGGGGGGTGAGAGGATTCACCAGACAGAGTGCAGAGCAGAACAGGCGAATCAACGGAAGTACACTGCTGAGGGGAGCAGCGGGCACAGCAGGAGAGGTCTGCCGCGCCCTGTGGGTCCCCTCCCCGGCCGGCAGCAGGGATCGAACTCGTGCTGCAGTGGCTGCGGTTTGCTTCATAGTGCGTTGCTTAACCCACTGCGCCACCAGGGGGTCCCTCTAATACCAAGTTTTAAAAGATCTTTGCAGTTTGGGTGACAGTCCTTTAGCGAATACATGTTGCTCAAATAATTTTTCCCAGCCCTTGGCAGCCCCCTCTTTTAAGAAAAAGTTACTCTCTGTAATGATCCTGAATTGGAGTGACTCTTAATAAGGACCAGAAAAGAAACATAGTGTAAATATTATTTTACTAAACTAGCAAATGTCGGTAAATTTTTTTTTTTTTAAAAGATTTACTTATGTGTACAAGAACTGGGGTGCAGGGCAGAGGTGTGGAGGTGAGAGGATTCACTAGAGACAGCGGGTAGCAGAACAGGTGGATCCACTGAAACACACTGCTGAGGGGAGCTGCGGGAGGCAGGAGAGGGCTGCTGCGCACTGTGGGTCCCTCCCTGGCTGGGAATCGAACTCATGCTGCAGTGGCTGCAGCTGCTTCATAGTGCTGAGACTCAACCCCTGCACCACCAGGGAGGACCCTGTCGGTAAAACTTTTAAGAAAAATTAAAACTGACATTACAGTACGAAAAGGTCATGAATTGATACTTAAACTCACATCAGTGTATTAAAAATAAAAAAATATTTTACATATTGGATTAGCAAAGAAATACAGTTTCTGTTTTTGATCCTTAAATTCGGCAAACTTGTCCATGACTTAAAATTAAGCATCTCTGCATGTTCATGCTCAGCATGCATGAACAGATTTGTCCACCCGAGCAGCACTGCCTGAAGCAGCAGGGAGGGGACTTATGTGTATGTTACATATGCAAGAAGCCAGTCTGATTCCAACTGCATGAGGTTCTGGAGAAGGTGAAACTGGAGACGATTAAATGGCTGCCAGCAGTTACGGGGCAGGAAGTAATAAGCAGACAGCAAGGCATGTTGAGGCAATGAAGCTGTTGTATGATATTATGGAGGTGAATACATATCATTATGCATTTGTGCCCAATGTAAACTCGGGGCTTTGGGTCACAATGATGTGTCAGTGTCTCCAGCAGTTGTAACAGCTGCCATATGGGTTCAGAATGATGACAGGAGAGGCTGTGCATGTTTGGGGCAGGCAGCAGGTTAGAACTCTACTTGCTGCTCGGTTTTGCTCCAAAACTGATCTGAAAAGTAGTTTACTTTGAAAAAGAGAAAGTAAACGTACTGGCTCTGGGTGTCCAACTTGCTAGGTGCACTGTCTCTAATGCACTTAGAATGATGACTCGCACACAGTAAGCAGTATGTAAATGCTTCCTGTTATGCTTTCTACATATGAACTATTTCATAATTAAAACCACATCTAATAAAAGCCTAAAAGTAGAAACAATTCAAATGTTCACCAGCTGTCCATTAAGATAAGCCACAATGTGATCTCTCTGTACTGCGTAATACTATTCAGTACAAAATAAAAAATAGAAAGGTAAAAAATAAAACATAAAAAATAGAACAAAGTACTGATAATAACTTGGATGAATCGCAACAACATACTAAACATAAAATTATACTAGGTGAAGGACATCCGATAAAAAAATCCATTTACGTGACATATCTAGACAGAAAGTAGATACATGGTTGCTTGGAGCTAAGGTGGGAATCTGAGCTTGAACAGAGGGATATTTTTTGGGTCGATGGAAATACTCTAAAACTGGATTGTGTTGATCATTGTACAACTCTGCATTTACTGAAACAGTTGCTGAATTACATACTTAAAATGGCTCAAGAAAGTTGTTAAAAACCAAACATGCCTGTGTAAGCCACATGATAGTGAATTGCTAACTTGCCTTCTCCATGCTACACCGTAAGTGTTAAATATAGTCAGGTTCATATCTGGATTGACCTCTTACTGCAAAGTCGCATAAGCTCTGCCCCTGGAATAAATCAACCTGAGACTGAAGAAACATTTTTAGTTGAAGCTGCCATACCTTCTAAAAGTGATTATTTTTCTCGTCTCTAAGCTCATGATTCTCTGAATGTGAATTACAGTGTGGACAGTTTGTTTGGTAATGAATGACCTCCCTGCCTGGTATGCCTCTCCTTCACCATATTTAAATCTGCCGCTATTAATTTTTCTTGTTGCGTGAGCAGGTAGAGTGGGCTGGGCCCTTCTTCGAATTCCTAACAGTCCTACTTCCACCTGGGTGACTTGAGAGGTTATTTCACTTTCATTCTTTGTCTTGTGGGTGAAGAAATAGAGGCCCCAGGATGGTAACCGATGCGGGCAAATACACAACTGGTTGTGAACCTTTAGGCAAACCACTTAGGTAGACAATGACGTGGAGTGTTGAAGCAGATGCATTAGGGGAACAATTTATAAGTGTAAATATTCTGCTCCACTTAAGTTCATTTCTAAACCTCCTGCAGTCTCCTAAGAGTGAAAATCTCTCCCAGCTGCATTAGACATTTTTCTTAGATCTGTCTTTTGTAAAAGGGGAAAGATACAGCACTTGTAAATTTCTCTAAGGGAAACATTACTTAACATCCCCTAAGTGTCTCCTGGCAGGGATGGCCTTCTTTCTCATCAGTGGAAAAGTAACTTCAGGACAAAGAATTTGTCCTCAACCGCAGCTATGGCTGTCTTCCCACAGGAGCTTCCTTTTTTCTTTAACAAAAAAAAAAAAAAGGCAAGACAACATATTCAGGATGTCCAGACTGGCATTTCGCTTGTGAGATGGTCAGACAAGGAAGGCCAGAGAAACTCATTCAGACACAAATGCAAAAACAAGAGAGCTTGCTCCAATCAGAACGCAAATGCCATGAAATAGTTTTTTTTTTTCTTTAAGAAATAAGTGGATGCATGTATTCACCTACATTTTATGTAGAAAAACTAGGGTGTACGCCAGAGGTACGCGGGGTAAGAGGACTCACCAGAGACAGAGCGGGGAGCAGAACAGGCGGATCCACTGAAACACACTGCTGAGGGAGCAGCGGGGAGACAGGAGAGGTCTGCTGCACTGTATGTGGGTCGCTCCTTGGCCAGGATCAAGTTCACGCTGCAGAGATGACCGCACTGAGACTTAACCTCTAGGCCACCAGGGAGGCCCTCAGGTCTTTATTTCTTTCCTGGTCGTTCACATAGATTTCTGATTGCCAGTTGGATAGCATACAGGCAGTAGGCTGCCCCCTCAAACTCAGTGTGCTTGGAACTAAACTCATCTCCACCTCATATTACTAGAAATTTACTTAGGACAATCCGGTTCATGCCTGTGGTCCCCGCAGAATTCGTGACAGCATGTTTTATGTTGGAGAACGCAGATAACAAATTATGTTGTCACTCGGCCTGTTTCTAAGGCACTGCTATTTTCCATGTCAAATAGACTGAAAACCTCAATCTAAACTTCAGCTGCTAAATCCAGTGCAGTGGAACCTTCTTTTAGAAGATTTTCAAATCTCTCCCCTTGTTTCCCCATTCCCAGTAAGCCCTGCTGACCCTTACCTTGCACTGCTAATCAAGCTTCCCACTCAGTGGCATCTTTCCCTTATCTTTAGCTCTGTAAAGAGATACGTCTATCCTCTCGCCCTTCTACTTGACAACTTATATGTAATAATAACCCTATAACAGCGTGCGAGGTTTTTACTGTGTGAGAAGCACTCTGTCTTGGCCTTCAGAAAACTTCATCGATTGACTGTATTCGATGTACTTTTGGGTACTTACTCTCTGCACCTCCAGTGTGGCAGCATCGGGGTCACCACGATGTTCCACGTAGCTGATGGCCATGTTAAGGTGAAAGTCTGGAATAGTTAACGTGAGACAGGCAGATGATGACCCAGGGAGAAGTGTCTGGAGAGCTGGGGTGACATAGCAGGCTAGTGATTTTTTTTAAAGCGCTGTGACAATCGGGAACATGGATGTTTGCACACCCATGTTCATCAGAGTGTTGTTCACAGTGGCCAGCAGATAGGAGCAGCTCAGCAGCAGGCGCGTGGGTAAACAAAATGGGGTGTCCCAGACAGCAGGGCAGTAGTCAGCTCTAAGGAGGGATGAAGCTCTGAGACGAGCCACAACATGAACCCAAAACATCGTGCTAAGTCAGGGTCCGGCGCAGAAGGACAGGCGTTGCGAGATTTCGCTTTGAAGAAATGGAACAGGCTAATTCTGGCAAAGTAGTTTAGGGGCTGCCAGGGGTTGGTGGAGGAGGAGGAGGATGGGGAGTTTTGCTCGATAGGGACAAAGTTTCTGTTTGGGGTCGTGAAAAACCACTATTTTGGAAACAGTGGTGGTGCTTTCACATTGTGTGTGGAATGAATGCATTCACCATGGAAAATATGTAAAAACTAATAATGCAGCATGCTAAGGGCCACTGAATTTTGTTCTTTGGGTGACTTATGTGTGGATTGTACCTCATTACTTGGGCTTTTCGAAAAGTGTGAATGTCACACACAGAAACTGGAATAACTTGGCAGTCAAAAAATGTAGGAACAGGGCCTCCCTGGTGGCGCAGTGGGTTAAGCAACGCACTATGAAGAAAACTCAGCCACTGCAGCAAGAGTTCGATCCCTGCTGCCTGCCAGGGCGGGGACCCACATGGCGCAGCAGACCTCTCCTGCCTCGCCCGCTGCTCCCCTCAGCAGTGGGTTTCAGTCCATCTGCCTGTTCTGCTCCCCACTCTGTCTGTGGTGAGTCCGCTCACCTCCTTGGACTCTGGCCTGTACCCCAGTGCTTGTATGCATAAATAAATAAATCTTTAAAAAAAATGCAGGAACAGCAGTGGTGGCTGAGTTCAGGGTGATGGGGGGTAGAATGGGAGCGTGAAGACGGTCCCGTCCTCGCCCAACTATTAAAATACAGTGTAAAGTTCTCAGATCGACCCTGGTGCTCAAAACCTCGAGGCATCGCTCATTGCCAGGGCGCGTCGGCCCACCCTCTCCCCTGCACTGACCTGCCCTTCAGGCAAGGCTTGCGCAGGCCCTGCCCTGGCCGGCCTACCCTGGCTCATCTGGCCTGGCCTCCCGGCTCCCCTTCCTGACTCACTCACTTTGAGTGAGTGTCACTGCATCGTCTCCAGCGACCTCAGCTATGGCAGCCTCGGAAGGGCCTCTTTCTCTGAGTGTCTCCAGCCCTAGGCGGTCGTTTTAGCGTCTCTGCTTTTCTTGGTTTCTGTCTTGCTGTACCTGCTCTGCTCAGGTGGCGAAGGTCCGAAGAACAGGACTCCCGTTTACGGTTCTCATGCGTCCTTTCAGTCGCCGGCACAGGACACCCACAGAGCGGTATCCCCACCCTTTTTTTTTTAAAGATTTATTTATTTATGTGTACAAGTGCTGGGGTACAGGCCAGAGTTGCGGGAGGTGAGAGGAGTCACCAGAGACAGTGGGGAGCAGAACAGGCAGATGGGCTGAAACACTCCACTGAGGGGAGCAGCGGGCGAGGCAGGAGAGGTCTGCTGCGCCCTGTGGGTCCCTCCCTGGCCGGGGATCGAACTCGCGCTGCTGTGCCGCGGATGCTTCACAGTGCAGAGCTCAAACCCGCTGCGCCCCCAGGGAGGCCCCGGTATCCCCATCTTGCTGCCCAAATGCATTACTCGAAATTGTAATGGAGCAAAGAGTCCATCTTAAAATGGTGGAGAGGGCCGAGCCTGGAATCAGAAAGACTTCGGTTTAACTTCTAGGGGTGTGAATTTAGACAGGCTGTCTCATTTCTGTGGGACTCAGTGTCTTCTGAAAAGGTGGCACTTGAGTACTTGTTCTTTGCAGCAAAGCTTCTCGCATGGGCTAAGCAAGATGGGAAAATGCCGTGTTCAGGGCACCACCAGGCTGCCTGTGAGTTGGAGCTGCGGTGTCAAAGCAAAGTGAAAAATCATGATGGATGATATATCTCAGCATCAACACAGAACACATGTGCCTCTAAAATTACACTCTCCTAATGGAACAGTTTCCAAACGTCTATAAACAAAAATGAAGGGGAAAACGAACCAAATGGCTTTCGGTATTAGAGTATTACACATCCCTTTCTAGACAGAGCGCCAAACTTTTTATTAAGGTCTTAGGTCTACTAATAGCTTTAGAGAAACAGAAAACGCAGAACAGAACAACTCTCATAAATCTTGGCTTACGTATTTCCACATACTGCACACTTTCTGCACAGCAGCGGTTAACAGCTTATTAAAATAAGCATGAACAGGATGCTTAAGAACAAGGGGATTGTTGGCTTCTGGTTTTGGTAAATGTGATTATTTTCTGAAATTTGATTTTCTTAAAAAGTAGTGCATCCCCTCTCCCTTCCCCCTGTTATTAAAAACCACCTATCTTCTGAATGATAGTATGTATGACTTAGAACTTATAATTGCCTCTGCAGTTACTGATCATTGACAGATAATCACTGTTGACAGTAAAGTGGATGGTCTGTTCTTTTTTTTTTTTTTTTAAAGATTTATTTATTTATGCGTACAAGCACTGGGGTACAGGCCAGAGGTGGGGGGTGAGAGGATCCACCACAGAGAGCAGGGAGCAGAACAGGCAGATCAACAGAAGTACACTGCTGAGGGGAGCAGCAGGCATAGCAGGAGAGGTCTGCCGCGCCATGTGGGTCCCCTCCCTGGCCGGCAGCAGGGATCGAACTCGTGCTGCAGTGGCTGCGGTTTGCTTCATAGTGCGTTGCTTAACCCACTGCGCCACCAGGGAGGCCCTGTTCTTTTTTTTTTTAAGAAAAAAGATTTTATTTATCCATATAAGAGATGGGGTACAGGTGAGAGGTGCGGGAGGGGAGAGGATTCACCAGAGACAGAGTGGGGAGCAGAATAGGCGGATCCCCTGAAACACACTGCTGAGGGGAGCAGCAGGGAGGCAGGAGAGGTCTGATGCGCCCTGTGGGTCCCCTCCCTGGCCGTGGATTGAACTCGCGATGCAGTGGCTGCAGAAGCCCCACGTGGGGTGCTCAACCTGCTGTGCCACCAGGGGGATACCGAAGTATATATAATTGAACAAGAATGTTTATTTAATATTGTCCTAACTTTTTATCTGGTTAGCCATATATCTGAAGGGACCTTCCCATGACGAGACAAATAGGGGGTCCCTTATTATTTGTAGTGGCTGCATCATATTTCATTTTACAGATGTACCCATAACACACCCAGTTCTCTATTGAAAAACAAAACAGTTACTTCCAGGTATGCGAATGTGCATTTCAGCATTCATCACACTTCATGTTGAGTTGCTGGATCAGACAGAATGAACATGTGAAAATTGGATAGTTATTTTAAAAGACAGAAAAAGAAAAACCTGATAATTACTAAATTGCCTTCCTTTAAAAGTTGTACTTTAAAAAAAAAAAAAGTTGTACTTTGCGGGCCTCCCTGGTGGCGCAGTGGGTTAAGCAACGCACTATGAAGCAAACTGCAACCACTGCAGCACGAGTTCGATCCCTGCTGCCGGCCAGGGTGGGGACCCATATGGCGCCACAGACCTCTCCTGCCTCACTCGCTCCTCCCTCAGCAGTGTGTTTCAGTCAGTCTGTCTGCCTGTTCTGTTCCCCGCTCTGTCTGGTGAATCCTCTCACCTCCCTTGACTCTGGCCTGTACCCCAGCTCTTGTGTGCATAAATAAATAAATCTTTAAAAAAAAAAAAAAGTTGTACTTTGCAACAGTCTTAACTCAGCCTAACATGTTGACTAAAGCTTTGTTTTTAAATCCACTATACTTTACTTCATATGTACCCTGTTCTAAATCCTTTGGGAAACTTCACTCAGGTACTTTAAAATACAAAACTCCTGACATTCTGCGGCACCCACAGAAAGCGTGTCGGAAGCCAGGTTTTCCACTTCTGCTGGCTCTGCGCCCTCTGCTGGCACTGAGGGGGACAGGCCCCACTGTGAGTCAGTTTCTGTCACAAAAGGCTCCACGATTTAAAAAACAAAGCATTTGTTCAGAACAAACCTTTAATCTTGATGTGAATCACCATTTCCTTCTTCCTGGCGCGTCTCTGAGTCTGTAACCAAAGTTCCAACCCAAACACCCAGAATCTGATTTTAGATAAGAATTTTAATTATAAAACTAAAACCCAACCCAACAGCAACACTCCTGGCTTCCAGACCGTCCTTTGTGTAGCTATGGAGGATGTTTACATATACCCACCCTCTTAGGTGAGTGAAATGTGGCACTTAGTCCATAGTTCCGACCTTTAGTGAACAGATTCTCCAGAGCCTTTAACTCAGACATTAAAATTACACAGTAACTCATGAAGTCAAAGTGGAACTACACTACTTGACCAAGTGACACCGCAGCTCCAGTTTTAACAGAATTTTAAACTTACTTCTGCTTCTAAAATTTAGTAGCACAGGACGGCCATCAGAGTAGCACCGTGCTGTGTTAAAATCTTTCTTTTCAAACTCTCTTGTAGCCAGAGGCCAACAGGACAGTGTCAAAGTGTCCAGGAGGGATTTCTGGCCAGGGTATGTGAGGTGTTCCTCAGCTGGTGTGCCCCTTTGGCCCTCTTTGTCTTCCCCGCTTCTTCCCACGGAGCCCAGAAGTACAAGGACATCAGAGAAGATGGGGCTGAGGCCACTGACGGAGGAGAGGGCTGCCCAGGTACACAGGACAGCCTTCAGCGGCTGCTCCATTCTGGCGCTACTTCCAGATTGGAAAGAGCAGACCCCAAGGCACTCTCAGTTGGATTTTCTGAGTTTGTCACCAAATACGATCCCAGCACAGAGACTGAAACAACTGTCTCGTGAAAGCCAAACTGTGAAGGTGTGTTAGAGAGAGTAGAGCAATAACTGTCCAGGGGACTCAAGGCACTTTCCGAAGTAGCTAATTTATAAACTAAACATACCCAAAAATACGGGATCCTGTAAGCCTCCAGAAGAACTCACAGAGTAGCTAATCTTGTCAGCCAAATAGTAAAAGTCTCTGAACTTAAAATTTGGTCAGGTAGAAAAGCGAATGTCACATCAGGACAGACAAGAGAGTCCAGAAATGAGCCCACATGCCTATAGTCAGCTGATTGTTGACAAGGCAGCAAAGGATTCAGTGGTGTCTTTTGAACAAAGGGTAATAAAGGGTGCTGAGACGGTGGAGCGCCACATGCCGAGGCGCTGGGCCGGATTGCTGCCTCACCTGTACACGAGTTAACTCAGACCTACATGTGCGAGCTGGTGAAGATGCTTAGCCACAATGGCCGTAAACTGACATTTTGGATACAAGATGGTTTGTCTGACTTCAAAAGGACGATGGCCAAAAATAACAGTAAGACAGATGGACAGGGGCCTCCCTGGTGGCGCGGGGGTTAAGTCTCAGCACTGTGAAGCTTATCGGCAGCCACCGCAGCGCGAGTTCGATCCCAGACCAGTTTGGGGACCCACAGGGCGCAGCAGGCCTCACCTGTCACCCCGCAGCTCCCCTCAGCAGTGGGTTTCAGTGGATCTGTTGGTTCTGCTCCCCACTCTGTCTCTGGGGACTCCTCTCATCACCCACACCTCTGGCCTGTACCTCAGCTCTTGTGTGCATAAAAAATCTTTTAAAAAAGACAAATGGACAAGACTTCACCACAGTTACTAACTTGTGGGCCTCAAAGGATACAATCAAGAAAGGATATTAATGGGGCCCCCAGAAGACCTAGGAGTTACATCTCAGCACATTCACCTTTATGGTCTGAGTTCCATCCCGGGCCAGGGAGGGACCCACAGGGTGCAGCAGACCTCTTCTGCCTCCCCCGCTGCTCCCCTCAGCAGTGGGTTTCAGTGAATCCGCCTGTTCTGCTCCCCGCTCTGTCTCTGGTGAGTCCTCTCACTGCCACAGGTGTGGCCAACACCCTAGTTCTGGGGAAGTAAATAATTTAAAAGGAAGTAAATAATTTTTAAAATGTGGGGGCAACATTTGTGTAAGTCGCGAATCTAAAAAAGTTCTAGTATTCTTGAATAGACGTTGAACTTCTACAGTTCAACTGCAAAAAGTCAAACAGTTCAAGTAAAAAGTGGGCCAAGAATATGAGCAAACATTTCTTTAAAGAAGATACACAAATGGCCGACATCTACAGGAAAAGAGGCTCCTGGTGATTAGTTATCAGGGAGACACAAATCCAAACCACAGCATGGTTGCTTCACACTCAGCAGGACGCTGTGAGCACATCAGGGGTGGTGAGGAGGTGAAGAAATGAGAGCCAGGGCTGGTGGGGATGCAATATGAAGCAGCTGCGGTGGAAAAGGGCCTGGCAGTTCTCAGAAAGTTAAATATAGCGTCACCATGTGACTCAGCAGTTCCACTGTTAGGTGTATGACCCAGAGAAATGGAAACGTAGGTCCGCACAGAACTTAGTGCGCGCGTGTTCTCGGCAGCGCTGTTCATGATAACCGAAGGGTGAGCGTCACCTGCTGTGCCCCGCAGACGTGGGTCAGCAGCGGACGGGTCTGCCCCACGCGCAGCGTTGTTCAGCCCTAAAGGAGAAGTGAGGCGCTGGCCCGGGACGCGGCAAGAGGCGCCTCGAGGCGAGCATGCCAGACCCAGGCACAGCGGCACAGGCCTGGTTTGCTTCCCCCGGAGGCAGGCGCAGGGAACAGGCCCGTTCGGGGGCAGGAAGCGGAATCCAGGCCTCCAGTGTGGTGAGCAGGGCCCCTTCCAGAGCGCAACCCTTGGGGCGGCGAAGCAGTTACCCCGGCTGTGACTGCCACCAGTGCCAGCGGATCGCACACTTAAAAGCGGCTGAAAGGCAAGGGCGGGGATTACAATTGATGGCAAGTATATGTAAATTAAAAAAAAATTTTATATTAATAAAAAAAAAATAAACCCAGAAAAAAAAATAAAAGTGGAAACTGATATTTGTCAAAGAAGTCAGATTTAGGAAAAAAATTATGTTACCTGTGCTGTTCGATTGTAGCCATATGTGGTATATGGCTACTAAGCATGAAGGGGTGTCCCTTGATTTGAGGTGTGCTACAGCGTTAACGTATGTGATAATTTCAAAGGATTTAATCAAAATGAATGTGAAATCCCTAATTATAATTTGATATTATTACTTTTTAAGATGAGATGATTTGGATATACCAGATGAATAAATTATAGCATTAAGATTAAAAAAAAAAAAGGCAAGGGCGGTGCCCGTGGTACCTAGTCTGAAAGAAAGGAATGAGTACAGACAGTTGCTCTGACACGAAAGGCCATGACCACGTTTATGTGGAAAGTCCAGAAATAGGCAAGTCCATAGAAAGGAGACCAGGGGTGGCCGGGGGCTAGGGGCTGGTGATGTGGGTGGAGGGGCAGACGGAGGGAGTGCCGGGTGTGACTGCTAAAGAGCACTGGTAAAATCTTCTGGATTAGTGACAGTTGTTGCAAAATTTTGTGTATACACTAGAAACCACTGACGTATTTTAAGAATGAAAATACCTCAAAAAATTTTTAGATGAATGTCAAAGATAAGTAATAAAGTTTCTCTGACATGGAACATTAGAAATTTCTTTATTGTCAGACCTCCCTGGTGGCGCAGCGGGTTAAGCAACGCACTATGAAGCAAACCACAGCCACTGCAGCACGAGTTCGCTCCCTGCCTCTGGCTGGGGAGGGGACCCACATGGCACAGCAGACCTCTCCTGCCTCCCAGCTGCTCCCTCAGCAGTGTGTTTCAGTCAGTCTGCCTGTTCTGCTCCTCATTCTGTCTCTGGTGAATCCTCTCACCTCCCTGGACTCTGGCCTGTACCCCAGCTCTTGTGTGCATAAACAAATAAGTCTTTCAAACAAAACAAAACAGCCAGCTGTGTGCCCATGGACTAGGTCTTTGGTTATCAAGTGAGAAGTGATGGTGGAGCTGCTGCTGCATCGAAGTTCCCTTCCTCCAGGCACAAGTCTTCTCAGGCCCCATCTGCTCCTGAGGGGCCTTTGGCCTTGGCTGCCCCTGGTGTCCCCCCCTCGCTTTGTCCCCAGGGGCTGGGCCAGCAACCGGTCCGTGCAGGAAGGGAGACAACGAGGCTGCCTGGGAACCTGAGGTGCACCATATGGCGGCTAAGTTTTAGGAACCTTCCACTTTAGGCTCTCTGCCGAGAACAGACACGTCCATTACTCTAAAGGAGGAAGCAGATGTTTCACTTGTGACTTGTTCTTGAAGAGCTGCAGAAGCCCGACTCTTGACCTGGCCGAAAGGACAGCGTGGAGAAGTCGAATCGGTGGTGCTCAGATACAGTCTGGGCTTGGGTCACATTTTACATAGATTTGTAGCTTTAAAAAAACAAACAACACAAACTCCTGTTCCTGAGATGGAGAAAGTGAAATGTGGCAGAATTATAATTAGTACACAATAGATACAGAAGACTCTGCTGCCAGCACAGAAGGTTGAGACTACAATTTGGAGAACAAGAGCCTACAAATAGAATTTCACATCCTGTGTGATTCCTAAAGGTCAAAGTTAGGCAAGGAGAAGCTGAAATTCCATATTCTAGAGTTTTATCGAGAAACTATTGGGGCCTCCCTGGTGGCACAAGGGTTAAGTCTCAGCACCGGGAAGTGCTAGTTCAGTGCAGTGCTAATTCAATTCCTGACCAGTTTGGGGACCCACAGGGCGCAGCAGGCCTCTCCTGTCTCCCTGCTGCTCCCCTCAGCAGTGTGTTTCAGTCAGTCTGCCTGTTCTGCTCCCCATTCTGTCTCTGGTGAATCCTCTCACCCCTGCACCTCTGGCCTGTACCCCATTTATTATGCATGCGTAAATAAATCAATCTTTAAAAAAACAAAGAGGCAACAGGCACGCAGGGATGATTTGCTCTCTGGCTCTGGTTCGCCAGTGCCTGGTGTGGACTGGAGGAAAATGAGAAACTGCCCACCGGTGCTCGTGAGGCACTGTCCCGAGTTTTTAAGAGTCTCATTTAATTTACCCTTCATAACCTGCGTTGCCAAGTAGATGTTGGCCCCATCAGAAAACTAAGTGTTAAGATCTCTTTCTTTACCTTAACTTCCTAGTTTTTAAAGTACTAGATGACTTCATCCACAACATCTGTATGTTTTGCTAAACAGGACAGAAAGGGAGGAGGGCAGAGAACATTAGCTATACGCAAAACCTAACACTTAAAAAAATCCAAGCTCAACAGTCAAGGGGTTTGGAGTTGGTTAAAATGAGAGTAGTGAACGATGATGTCTTCAGAAAAAATTTTGAGACAAGTATTTTATTTGATAGTGCTGTTATTTTTAAAAAAAAAGATTTTATTTATGCACACAAGAGCTGGGGTACATGTTGGGGGTGGGGGTGAGAAGATTCCCCAGAGACAGACCGGGGAGTGGAACAGGCAGATAAACTGAAACACACTGCTGAGGGGAGCAGCGGGGAGACAGCAGAGGTCTGTTGCGCCCTGTGGGTCCCCTCCCTGGCCGGGGATGGAACCCGAGCTGCAGTGGCTGCAGAAGCTCCACAGTGTGGTGCTCATCCCGCTGCGCCACCAGGGAGGCCCATTTCTGTTGTTTTTATAATATTCATTTACATTTACACTAGAAACTGAATTAACACCAAGAGAAAAAATTTGTTACCCTACAATCTTTCTACCCAGAAATAATTGCTATTAGCATTTGGTGAACTTCGCTCCAGATATTCATTTATAAAAATAGGCAGATACAAATAAGCTTCAATAAAATTGCTTTTTAAAAATAATTACTCAATATAAATGTATTTGAGTTAGCCTATTATAGCTGGAGGGGAGAGCTCTCAGTTGTCATTCTGGAACACAACAGCGTTCACACATGTCTTTTTTATAAAAACGCTGACTTAAAATACCCTTGTACAAGCTGTTCTAGGTAGCTTGAGGCTGAGAACAACCAGAAATACCGTCGTGACAGAGACAGACCTCGGCATACAATTTCCTTGGTGATTTTTGTTGTCCTTTTTTTAATTTTAAAAAGGTCAAAATCCCAGGGTCTTGACATCCGGCAGCTGTCTCAGCAGCGCAGCGGCAGTTATTTATATTTCTTGTCCACAACCGCGGTCCTCACGCGGAGACAAAGGAGCCCTGAAGCTCTGGGCTCTGTAGCTGGTGGTCTTCATTCTTGTTCATCACCCAGCTAAAGAGTTTCAAAACAGTTCTTCTTGCTTTTAAAGATGTGTTTGTTTATGCACACAAGAACTGGGGTACAGAGACAGAGCGG
The DNA here is from genome assembly GCA_019455555.1 of Galemys pyrenaicus. Lineage (NCBI taxonomy): Eukaryota > Metazoa > Chordata > Mammalia > Eulipotyphla > Talpidae > Galemys > Galemys pyrenaicus. The sequence goes on along the minus strand of JAGFMF010011719.1, from coordinate 25,430 downwards.
GGAGCAGAACAGGCGGCTCCACTGAAACCCACTGCTGAGGGGAGAGGGGAGATGTTTGCTGCGCCCTGTGGGTCAGCGCCTGGCCTAGGATTGAACCCGAGGCTGAGGATGCATCATGGTGCTGCAACTTAACCCCTGCACCCCTCGGGGAGGCCCTGAGTTTTGACAGAATTCTAACTAGCCTTGTATCCTTGGCCATCTATTCTCTTAGCTTAATTGTTACTGAGAATTCAGTAACAGTTGCAAAACCCAGCTAGTTCTAAATGTAATATAGTCAGGTGGTGGAGCTATAGGATTCAGAACCCAGAGGAGAGCTTGTCACATTAAAAAAAAAAAATGTGGGCCTCCCTGGTGGTGCAGTGGGTTAAGCAACACACTATGAAGCAAACCGCAGCCACTGCAGCACGAATTTGATCCCTGCTGCCAGCCAGGGAGGGGACCCACATGGTGCAGCAGACCTCTCCTGCTGTGCCCACTGCTCCCCTCAGCAGTGTACTTCTGTTGATCTGCCTGTTCTGCTCCCCGCTCTGTCTCTGGTGAATTCTCTCACCTCCTGCGCCTCTGGCCTGTACCCCAGCTCTTGTGTGCATAAATAAATAAATCTTTAAAAAAAAATGTCCGGAAGATAGCAGTTGGGTGTAAGTACATTCATTTGACCGATGCTAACAACTGAGCTCACAGCATCGGCTTCCACTGCTTCGTAATTCCAGTTCAGTTCTAACCCAGCCTCCTGGGAAGAACAAGTCACTCCTTGTTTATCGAACCTGGAAGATCTGATTTCAGAGGGTCCTATTCTCCCTCTGGGACGTAAGAACCGCAAGGGTCAGCATGAGATTTACTCATCGTTCGTTCATCGTTTGCTTCTCCTGACACAATATGGTGCTTTGTGATGCCCTGAAAAGGGTGTTTCTCAAGAAAAGTCTGGGCCAAAGCTAAGTCTTGTTTTTTTCTTTGCACTGTAATTCTATTATTTTTCCTCTTTTCTGGTCGGTCTTTTCCCATCTGTTCCTTTCTTCGTCTTAGAATCAAGTAAAGACTGTGGTGACTAAATTTATTAAGTTTGCTGGGCTTCCAACTGGTGTTGAAAACAAAATTAAACCAAGAGGACATCAAGTTACGTGCTCTGGCAGAGAAGCAGAGAGGGAATTGGCAGTGCGACCACGGTCTCAGAAACCATGGCTGCAGCTCGGTGCCAGCCCTCTGTGGTACAGGGGGCCTCGTCTTCACAACACAGCACAACCGACACGGCTGACGGAACGTCTCCCAACGGGTCGGGAGAGCCTAACACAGTGTCTGGAAAGAACGGGGCTTTCTGATGAGTGCACGATGTAAAATGTAAAAGTGACGGCCGAGAAAGAGAGCAAAGTTGTAAAGTTCAGAAAATCAAAGAAACGAGTAACATTATCTAGGGCATGTAACGCTTCATAGGCGGTATTGCTGAAAACGAAGACCCTGCAGAATGGGAAAGTAGTTTCAGGCAGAGGAGAGCTTCGAATGTTTTCTCTTTGGCAGCCTGACCACAGAGAAAGGACAGGGGAAACGGCATTCTCTAGAAGGATAGCATTCCGTTAATTTGGAAGAATTAGCAGTGATAGGAATAATGTTGAAAACTATGAACATCTCCTCTTCCCTGTCCATAAAATATCCTAGAAAGCCTCACTGGTGGCAAAAAGGTTAAGGTGCAGCACTATGAAGCATCTGCAGCCACTGCAGCACGAGTTCGATCCCCAGCCAGGGAGCTGACCACAGGGCGCAGCAGACCAGCTCGTTATGCACAGCACTCTGTCTCTGGTGAATCTTTTCATCCCCTGCACCTCTGGCCCACACACCAATTCTTCTACATGAAAAGAAAAAATAAGAATAATAATAAAAGTTAAAAGGAAAATAATTCACTGAGAAATTGCATGGGACTGAAAGACTGTTGACCCAGAGCAGCAGATGAAGTGGATTGGAAAGAGGACATGATCAGGAGGGAAAGGCATAGATGTGAGCTGATAAAAACAGACCAGAAACACAGCTAGTATATAAAGCTCTGAAGGCATTATTCTAGAACACTGGAAAGTCAGCGACTCAAAGAAATCACACACATGGACTCTAAAGATAGCCCAAAGAGCGCCTGGAGAGACAACCTAAAGAAGGAAAGAGAAAAAATGTAAAATGCTGTCAGAGGTAAGAGCCCTTTGGAAAATGAAAGCCAAGGACAGTAAGTCTTCAGAAACAGGTGGGACAGAGCGGAGAAGATCCATGCAGTGAAATGATAAACGATTTTAAATATCATCTGAGAGGCCTCCCCGGTGGCGCAGTGGGTTAAGCAACACACTATGAAGCAAACCGCAGCCACTGCAGCACGAGTTCGATCCCTGCTGCCGGCCAGGGAGGGGAC
>JAGFMF010011719.1:2629-22950 GCA_019455555.1 Galemys pyrenaicus | reverse complement strand
CTGCTCCCTGCTCTCTGTGGTGAATCCTCTCACCCCCCCCACACCTCTGGCCTGTACCCCAGTGCTTGTGTGCATAAATAAATAAATCTTTAAAAAAAATAAATATCATCTGAAAGATCATAGGAGCCACAAGAGAGGCAGCATATGGGAAATACATCCATAGGTTTACCTGGCCTTGAAATATTTACAATCGGTAAGGAATGTACCAGTTCCATAAATGCGTTCTGCCGTGTGTGCTTGGCTTTGAAGTGGCTGGTGGAGACTGTTCGGGAGCACGAGGAAGGGAGACCTTACCTAAGCGTGCAGGGGACTTGGGGGGGGGCAGTGAGGAGCAGAGCGTGGACTTGCCCTAGAATAGACGCATTGTTGCGTTAATTTTTACTTTGCAATTCCTTTACTGTGAACTCTTTATTCTTGCCCTCTTTTTTTTTTTAAGATTTATTTTTATTTATGCACACAAGAACTGGGGTGCAGGCCAGAGGTGCAGGGGTGAGAGCATTCACCAGAGACAGAGTGGGGAGCAGAACCGGGATCCACTGAAATCCACTGCTGAGGAGAAGAGTTGGGTGTGGGGCAGCTCTAATGTCTTCGGTATCTAAATCTGTCACTGTCTCAGGCCTCATAATTCTGAGCCCCAAACTCCCTTCACAGTAAAGGCCAGAGCAGTGGTGGCCGCACCCTCGGAGGTCGGCAGAGGGACTGACCGCCTGGAGGCCCCGAAGGGCTGAGAATCCACGACTTGTCCTGTTGCCCTCCCACCCTTAGATTCACTCACTGGCCATCACAGTTGTTTGGATCCATGAACGAGGAGCCAGAATAGAACCTGGGAACCTGGCAAGTTAAAACCCATTTTGTTCAAGAGCCAACTGGGGTCCTCACCCCGTTTGCAATCTCGTCCATCAGCGGCCACTTTCCCACCACCTGATTCTTCACTTCGTGCTTCTGGCTGAGGCGGCTAAACCTGACGTCACTTTGGAACACTTTCCTGAGTGAGGAAAGGCGACGAGGACCGTCTCCCCTCTTCCTCTCGGGGGGGACAACTGGGTGTCTCCGGGTCTCACACACCCGGAGGGACAGCTTGAGCTCTGGGGTGTTGGAGCCTCAGAACCTTAAAGAAAAAAGTGCCTGGCCTCCCTGGTGGCGCAGTGGGTTAAGCAACGCACTATGAAGCAAAACGCAGCCACTGCAGCACGAGTTCAATCCCTGCTGCCGGCCACATGGCGCGGCAGACCTCTCCTGCCTCGCCCGCTGCTCCCCTCAGCAGTGTGTTTCAGTCAGTCTGCCTGTTCTGCTCCCCGCTCTCTGTGGTGAATCCTCTCACCCCCCCCCCACCTCTGGCCTGTACCCCAGTGCTTGTATGCATAAATAAATCTTAAAAAAAAAAAAAGAAAAAAGTGCCTATATTTCTTCACAATGATGTCCAGCCCAGTACGGAGACGACATGGGGTGCCAAAATGGCAGCCTCCACTGCCCCATCTCCAGCGAGACCTCCTCTGCCAACAGGCGAACAGTGAAGGTGCTGGACTCGCCACAGCTGCTGTGGGCTGCCATTGTGCCCAGCGGAGCCGCTGCCTGACCTCTCGCTCCAGTGCTGAGCTGATGGGACGTCTCTGCTGCCTTCCAGGCCTGGGACGACTGGACCCTCCTTTGTCCCCCTGAGGTACTATTCCGGTCTGTTCCATAGGTAGGAAACTGTATTTGCCCTGTATTCCTGCCCTGAGAAGTCTGGACTGCTTCAGGTCAAACTGTTAGGTAGATGGGGACTTGTAGTAAGCTCTTTGGGGTGCTTATTGGTTGACTGAATGAACTTCTAACGTGTTTACTGGGCCTGTAAACCTTTTAGTTTCCTTAAAATCTAAATTTCCAATTGAAATTTAATTTTACAAAAGGGCAGTATAGAGTGGAAATGCAGATTTCTGTGAGCTGAACTCCAAAGCACAGATTTCCATAAGAATCTAGGAACAGGCAAACTGCAACATAAGATCTTGTTCTCTCGCTGCTCCCGTCCCGTCCCGTCCTCCGTGGCCCAGGACTGATGCTTCTTTGTTTTTAGAAAAGTGCTTGGCCTCAGTGAGCGCAGATGGAAGCAGTGACTCCAGAAACAGTCTGGCCTTTCTCTCTACAATGTCTGTAGCCTTGGATCTTAGCGGTTCTGGACATGGCAAAAATGAGACACATTCACTTTATCATGTATGGGTCTTAGCGTCAACCTTGTGTTAAAACCCACCTTCAGCTAAAAGAAGAATGTGTGTCTCAGACCCTATCTGAAATCCTAAGGCATCTCTGGTCGGGATCGGGGATGGGGCATGTGCTGCAGTGGCTGTGGATGCTTCATACTGCTTTAGCCCTTTGCACCATCAGGGAAGCCCCACATTACCATTTTAAGATGAAAGTGGAATATAAACCCCCAGAGATAATGTAATTCCACCACAGAAGGAAAATATGAATGAAATATACTCACTTTATCCCTTATGTGTATGAAGGCTAGAATGGAAATACTATCACTTTGCATCAGGTGGAATATGATAAGCAGTAAAATAATCAGGCTCTAGCTGCATCCAGTAATGTGAATTAAGCTTGTCTACATATTGCTGAAAGCATCAAGTTAGAAAATAAACATAATGTTATTTATTTAAATATCAGATACCAGGCAAAATTAAAATCGTGTGGAACATGACTTTAAAATAGGTGACATAATGAGGAGCAAGGGAAATGACTTTGGTGGAAGTCACACAGGCGCTCACCCACGGAGGAAGAAGATGGCGATGTGTCGTGGTTTTGTGTCCCCTGACCTGGCTAGCGGGAGGGAGTTCATCTGCTGATTTCAACCTCGACGTCATTCCTTTCTGCCTAATATACAGCTAAGAGCATTGGCAACCACCAGGAAGAAGGTAAGCTAACTCAAAAAAATAATATGCATGTTTTGATGGGAAAATCGTAGTTGACTGTATCATTCATTTATTACCTTCCAAAATCTCTGTAATATGCACGGCCCCCTTCCGCTGTCGGAACCAGTCAGCTCGTGAACTTGCCGAGCTGAGACGGCCGCCTGCTGCATGGCAGGCGAGCAGGGCCTGGCTGTCCTCTGGTGCGTCCTCAGAGCCCCACTGTGGTTACAGAGAAGCCTCGACGGTGGGAAGGCGGGCCTCCTGTGAGTCAGGCAGGTGTGGGCAGGGCAGCGGCCCTGCAGTGCTGCCGTCACGGTCACCTCGTTTACTGTCCCCTTCCTGCTCACACGTGCAGCTTCTCATTTCTCATCTGTCTCTTCCCACCGCTTGTCCCACATGTGCACACCAGCGCCTGTTCCCACCTGATGGCTCTCTCCCGCTTTCCCACACACCACACGCACACACACACTGTCACGCACAGACACAAGATCACTGACCTCACCTCTTTCCTCTCCAGAAGCGCCCCATTTCCGTGCAGTTACCTCAGACACGTTATCGGCCAGGCCATTCACCCAGGGCTCTCTCGGACAGGCTCCCTCTCCCTCTCTGTGCCCCCGCCTGCCTGGGCGGATCTTGCTCAGTCAGGCCCTAGCTGAGCTTCTAGGGAGCGCTGCCTCAGGCCCCTGGCCCAGGTGTGTGTCAGATGTCCCAACCGGGGAAGGCTGTGGGGGCCTCTCAGGGTCCCCCCACTGTCTCCGCAGCCTCCGTTGAAGTCGCCTGAGTGTCCCTGACTGCCCTCGGGAGTTGACTGAGCCGTGGACTCTCCTGCCCTGCCCTCCATGAGGACTCTCCTGTCCTCAGCTTCCAGCGGACACGGGCGCGCGAGCATGAGTTGTGCATGGTCAGGAATCCTCTGGAGTCTGGGGGAGGTTTTCCCGTGGACAGATGGGGAAGTGGGCTCGGGACTTGAGAGAAAACCAGGGCCTGGGCCCTGCCTGGGCCTTCCGGCCCGGAAGCCCTTCTCTCTCGGCTGAGAGGGTGACTTCGTCTCCGTCGTGGTGGGTCGACCATCACCTTGTCCCAAAGAGAGTGCCCGGACAGACTAAAGGCGTCTCTGTGGATGTGACCTTCTCCATGGACTGCCCTTTGGTATATCTTTGACCTTTTGGTCTTGTTCAGTTTTTTGTTTGTTTTTGGTTGTAATTGCCCATTTCCTTGAGCTTACTCTTCTTTTTTTTTTTTTTTGTAGCTGTTGCTCTTTCACATTCCTCCCAGAAGTGAAGCCATCTGGTATTTTTCTCTTGCCTTCTGACTTGTTTCACTGAGTATAATTCCTTCTAGGCTCCATCCATGTTTCTATAAATGGCCCTAGTTTATCATTTTTGATTGCTGAATAGTATTCCATTGTGTGTATGTACCACATCTTCTTGATCCAGTCATCTACTTTTGGACATTTGGGTTGTTTCCAGGTCTTACCAATTACAAATAGTGCTGCAATAAACATGGGTTACAGGTGCTCTTTTGGATTGGTGTTTTGGTGTCCTTTGTGCCTAGGAGTGGGATTGCTGGGTCATGTGGTAGTTCCATCCCTAGTAGACTGAGGAACCGCCATACGGCCTTCCATTGTGGTTGGATTAACCTGCATTCCCACCAGCAGTGTACCAGGGAATTTAAACATCGTTGGCAATCTTTTAGTTCCTTGGATGCCTCTAGCTATCCCCAGTATTTGTTTGTTTTTTAAATTTCTTCCTTTTCCTTGAGTCTTAGCACCCGTTTAAGTTACAAAGCTTCTGACCTTGTATGGTTTTAAGCTTGCCCAGAAATAAACTCCTTGTTGAACTCAGAAAATAACCGATGTGTATTTTGATGCGCCTGTCTTCCTTGCTGACTGAAATCTCTGCTCAAACAACCAGGTTTCCAGTTTTAGGCTGAGACAGAAAATGAGAGCATGCTACTTCTCAGGGCGCTCGATTTTTATTTTGATCTGTGACAAGTGGATTTGGAACACAGGAATTTCATTCTGTTTTGTTTTTTATTTTTTTTTGTAAGGCAATTAACTAGTCACAGGAAGGATCTTTCTGTTTTTTGAAATTTTGTCTTATGAAATGTCATCGCTCCATTCAAAGTCTTGTCTTTTCTCCCCATAGGTGTGTCCAATTTTCAGAACTCTTGTATTTGAAAGATGGAAAGGTTTGGACTTTGAATTACTGTTTCATTATTTTCAATGATTTTTTAAAGATTTATTAGTTTAAGCACACAAGAACTGGGTGCAGGGCAGAGGTGTTGGGGTGAGAATATTCACCACAGACAGAGCGGGGGACGGAACAGGCAGATCCACTGGAACACACTGCTGAGGGGAGCAGCGGGAGACAGGAGAGGTCTGCTGCACCATGTGGGCCCCCACCCTGGCCGGGATCGAACTCGTGCGGCAGTGGCTGCAGATGCTTCAGAGTGTGGTGCTTAACCCATTGTGCCTCCAGGGAGGCCCTGCCCCTGTTTTTTTAAAAAAAATTTAACTAAAGCTATATTAAGCTTGTGGATTAAACACCATAAAAAATTTACAAAAGGCAAAATGTATTTATTTGGACTTAAAGATGAGCAGAAGCCTCAGTTCAGGGTAATAACTGAAATCCTATTGATGGAATTAAGGTGATGTGCTCAGTGTGGGGGATTCTTGGGTCTCTCTGACAAAGAATTCAACATATTTTCCCTTTCATCAGCACAGGGCGAGTTTATTGAGAAAAGGAGAACCAGAACGAGAGACGCCTGCATAGACACAGGTGGGCTTCTGAAAGAACACGAATTGCATTTTGCCAGAGTGAGGGTTTTTCCTTTATAATGTTCTTTGGTGGAAGGAAATGACTGCCTTAGGGTCAGATGGGTGTGATCTCCTCAGATTAATGATCCTCTCTGCCCCACCACGGGCTGATTACCTTTTCTGACCCTAACCTTAGATTACTGCAACCTTCCATAACTGGTTTAAGATCGGTAAATTGTCCCAACCATCATCACCAGTGCTTGTCCTTGTGAACACCTTCGTAAATTTTCTGCTCTAAGATTCCGTCACCCCTCAGTGAAAAAAATGAGGTGATTTTGACATGAACTTGAAATGCAGCTGCTCTGTACATGCCTGCTTCACTAGCGAGAAGGCCGTATTTTCGCCCTTGGAAGTTTTTCTGTAACCACAACAGTAGTCTCAAGGCTTAAAAAAATCCTGTGGTTCCTTTCACCTGCCAGGTATCAGGGAAGAATTGCACCCTGATTTTTTTCATTACCTTTGGTTGACTGGTTCTGAAACTAAAAGGGAGTTGTGTACATTCTATCTCCAGCCCCTGCAGCCTCAGTTCGATCCCTGGCCTGGCAGCTAACCCACATGGCACAGCGGGCCTCTCCTGTCTCCCCGCTGCTCCCCTCAGCCGTGTATTCAGTAGATTCGCTGTTCTGCCGCCCTCTGTGTCTCTGGTGAATCCCCTGACCCAATACACCTCTGGCTTACAATTCAATTCTTTTATGTATAAATGTACAAAAATAAAATCTTTAATTTTTTAAATATAAAAATAAATCATGTTCATTTTATATCTAGACTTTTTCCAAGACAGTATGTGGGCAGGTGGATCCACAGGATTGGCTGTAGCTAGGACCTCATGTTTTCACTGCTGTATAATATTCCATTTAACATCAAGTAACTTTTCACTTCTATTTGCACACTAGATTATTTCATTAATATTTTCTATCCAGGGCCTTCCCTGTTTGTGCAGCGGGTTAAGTTGCAGTACTGTGAAGCTATCAGCAGCCACTGCAGTATGAGTTCGATTCCCAGCCAGAGAAGTGACGCATATGACATATCAGACCTTTCCTGTTTCCCTCAGCAGTGGCTTTAAGTAGATCTACCTGTTCTGCTCCCGACTCTGTCTCTGGAGAACACAGCCAGAGAACACTCCCAGCCTCCTGCACTTCTGGCCTGCACCCAACTCTTGTACGTATGCATAAATAAATAAATCTTTAAAATAAGAGGAAAAGGGAAAATATTTTATGTTCAAGTTGGACTAACACTATTTCAAGAATTTTACATTTATCATCTAAACACTGTAACATTGTATGTATATGGGATCATTTGGACAGTTTCCCGGGTTTTCATTTAGATTGTTTTCAAAGTCATTTCCCAAAACACTGAATTAGAGTATCTATTTTTATACATGTTCTCAGTTCGCAGCTCCCTGCAGAAGGGCAGTAGGAACCGATGCTCTCAGGAATGAGCAGGAGCCCAGGATCCAGGTCTCTCTGTCATTTCATTCCAGCCGTGTTCCTCAAGGCTTTGACACACATGTATTCCCCTCACCGCAGTCCCCATCCCCTCTCCCCGCCCCCCCTGCCTCCCAGCTGGACCCTCCTGGGATGGCTCCTTCCTGATCTCAGTCATCACTCATCCCCATTGACCACCATCGTGTACCCCTCCTTGTGGGCCAGGCTGCCCTTGGTCTGGTTCCCTACTTCCGTGTCAGCTTGGGGGTCGGGGAGGGTGGGGTCCAGCACCCCGTAGGCCTCATTCGTGTCCCAACAGGCCCCATCGCCCCTCTGAACCCCAGCAGCGGGGAGCATGCGCAGCTCGGCCCGCACCCGCTCTGTCCCTGCAGCTTCTCGTTCCTCGGCCCTGTCGGTCCCCGCACCTCCTGGTCCCTGACGGTTCCGTCCAGGCATCTTGGACATTGCGGTTCCCAAGCACCTCGCAAGGCCAAGGGCACGGGCTGGTGTCCGCGTCGAAGGGAAAGAGCCCAGCAAGGAGCAGCGGCCGGGCCCAGCGCGGGGGCGCAGCGCCCCCTGGTGGGAATAGAGGGGCGCTGCGGTCAGAGGAGACGAAGGACCGCGTAGCTCAGGGCAGGGGCGGGGCGAGGGGAGGGGGGCCCCGGCGAGGGCGGATCCCGCCTCTGCTCCCCACATCTGCAAGCGGCAGGGCCGTTTTCCGCAGCCGCTGTGGTCGCAGCGGGAGACCCCGACTTGACACCGCGGCGACGCCGGGGTCCCCTGGATGACCCGTCCCGTCGTCCTGAAGACCCCGACTGTGCACATGTCCCCGCCAGGGAGCGTCCTCCGCGCGGGGCCTCCCTCGACACCCCGTCCCCGCCTCTGCCTTTCCCCCTGGGCCCTGACCGGCTCTCGCCCGCGGCTCCGCCCCATCAGCGTTCGGGCGGGGCCTGCCCCCCGCCCCTCATTGTTCTCACTTCGGCCGCTTCGTCCCTCCGAGCCACCAGGCGGCGCGCGCCGCGCTCACGCTCCTGGCTTGCCCCTGAGCCTCTCCTTCCTCGGCCCTTCCCTGCACCCGCCATGTTTACCTGACGTCACTACGCGCTGACGCAGGGGCGGAGGCGGAAGTGACGCAAGACGCGGCGTCGAGGAGCGCCCGCCCCGGCGGAGCGGGGCCCCAGGGCCGAGGAAGGAGAAGCCCCGGGCGAAGGCCGGGCGCGGGGGAGCGCGCCGCCTGGTGGCGAGGCGGGGCCATGCGCCGGAGCGCGAGCGAGGCGGAGGCGCGGGTCAGGAGCGGCGGGGTGGGGGACGCACCTCCTGCGCGGTGGGGCGAGCAGCGGCCCGTGGGGCCCTGTGGTCGCGGGTGACCAGGGCTGAGCGTGCTTCCGGCGCACGTGGACACGCGCGTGTTTGTGTTTCAGTGGCTGCTGGGAGCTTTCGGGTAGCAGCATTTCCAGACGTGTGGGACATTCGCTCCGTTTCCGTTTGATGTTCTAAACTTCAGCCGCAGCCGGACGGTTGGGCGTGGCCCCCGTGGGCGCCCCTGGGCTTTCCGCCTGATCCCCCCACCCCGCCCCTGTAGCACTGCCCCACGCCTGCAGCCCCTACCCGACCCCCGCACCTGCAGGACCGCCCTGCCCCTGTAGCCCCGACCCACACCTGCAGCCCCTACCCGTGTCCCCTGCAGCCCCTCCCCCGCCCCTGCAGCCCGCGCTGCGCCTGTAGCCCGACCCACACCTGCAGCCCCTACCCTTGTCCCCTGCACTTGTAGCCCTGTCCCCGCCCCTGCAGCCCGCCCCTGCCCATGTAGCGCCGCCTCCATGCCTGAGCCCTACTGACCCAGCCCCATTTTGCCTGAAGCCCCACCCCTGTGCTGGCTCCTGCCTCCCCAGGTGGGCCTGCCTTGGCATGCGTTTCCTGGGACTTGGAGTGAATTCTTGCCCGCGGGAACCCAGTTTCTTGAGGAGCCCTCCCAAAGTTGGGGAAGGTGAGGACAGCTCCCTGTGGGTAACTGGCTGCAGAGCAGTCCAGTCACAGGACCCTGTTCCAGGTGGGCTTGACGCGGAGGGCTCTGCTCGGGTCTCTGTGAGGCCTGGAGGAGCAGAGGGGTCAGGTTCATTCCTGAGTGCGGCCCGGGGATGCCCGGCGCCCCTGACTGAAAGCGCGTGCCCATGTTTGCTCCCGGCTCATACGTGCTAACTGATCACCCACCCGGGGGTGGGTTTTCAGGGCTCTCTGTTCTGCTCCATTGGTTTGTGTGGACTTTATATATATTTTAAAGATTTCTTTACAAGAACTGGGGTGCAGGCCAGAGGTGCGGGGGTGGGTGAGAGGATCCAAATGTCAGGGCCTGTGTGCCCGGAATGATGCTGCCAGGCAGGCACTAATCCCTCGTGGGCAGGTAGGAGATGGTGCAGTGGTCACAACCCAGGATGGGCGTCCACCCCCCCGGGAAGATGAAGGGGCTCAGAGAGCTCGGTGAAGCTTTGGGTCCAGGCAGTGACCAGCTTCCAGCAGGACCCTGGTGTGGTGGACACAGCTGCAGGGAGGCTCCTGGAGTGGACAGTGGTGTGATTTTACCTTTTTCCTTCCTTGACTTCTCTGCTCAGAGCATAGCAGTGACCAGCCCTTCACATGCACATGGGTCTCCTGGGGATCCCTTCACAGTATGAATTCTGACCCAATGGGCTGCTCTGGAGGGAACACAGACCACTGTATTCCTCTGTGCCCTAAAAGCGACGGCCATATCCGGACAGTTTTTCACATCCAGTGCTCCCTCTCCTGGGTCCTCCAAACCTGTACCCCAACCCTGCTGTCAGCCACCCACAGGGAGATGCGCCTCACTTTTCCTTCCCTCTGGTCTCATTTTCTCCCCAAAGCAAAGTACAGAAGGTGATGCTCTGCTGGGTCCTGTGGGACCAGGTTCCCCCCACTTCCCTCCACCCTGCACTCCTGTCAGACAGGCCCAGGGCAAGAGTTCAATCCAAGACCTGGGCGAGACCTGGCAGGGGAGTATGGGGCGCACTCACAGCGACAACACTCACCCACAGTCCTGCTGCCTCACGACAGTGTGGAAATTGGAAGTGAAATAGAGGTAAATGGCCCATGTTTTCTGCAAAGATAGTGAAACCCTAAAATCTCTATGCTAAATGGGGAAGGCTCAAGTGTCCTTCCAGTCTTTGGTGGACATGTGGGTTAGCAGGTCAGTTTTGTGTGGTTTGTACATAATTCCATTGCAAAGTGGCTCCAATGTGTTTGTTGTCATCTATCACATTTGTTGTTGCATTGAGAATGACCGTGTGAAAAGAGAAAGGGCACAGGCAGACATTGCAAAAGGTGTCTGCAGTGTCCTCCTGATGCTCTCTCACTGACAGCTGTCATCAGTTTATTTAGAGTGAGACACATTCAGCCACAAATCAATGCCCTTTTATTTTTATATTTTTTAAAGATCTATTTATTTATACATACAAGAGCTGGGGTACAGGCCAGAGGTGTGTGGGGGTGAGAGGATCCATCAGAGACAGAGCGGGGAGCAGAACAGGCAGACTGACTGAAATACACTGCTGAGGGGAGCCGCGGGCGAGGCAGGAGAGGTCTGCTGCGCCATGTGGGTCCCCTCTCTGGCTGGGGGCAGGGATCGAACTCGTGCTGCAGTAGCTGTGGTTTGCTTCATAGTGTGCTGCTTAACCCACTGCGCCACCAGAGAGGCTCCCTCAATGCCCTTTTAAAGAAAAGGGACTTTAGATATTGTTGGCGTTCTTAAGGTTCCTCGAACAGCCCTGGATGTAGAGGCAGCTCTCCCACCTGCCTGTGACCCTGCAGATCTTTCTTTTCACAAACCTTTTCCCTTTGCAGCTCTTTGTGCCCGCTGGTGTCTGTGCACTGGCCTCCATTTACCTTCACGTTTTGTATTGCATTCTTCTTTGAATATAAACAAAGTAAAAACAGTCCTGTGGAGATGAAGAATCAGTCTATTTCATCATGACCGTGTCCTCAAACACACTGGGACAAGTACTTCTCTATCCAAGCGCCAGCTGTGTCGCCTCCTATCTTTACTAGGTCTGCCTTAGTGGTGGTAGTGCCCCCTCCAGACAGCAGCCTTAGCAAAATACATCTGTTTGGCTTTAATAGGTGTGCTTCCCTGCACTAAATAAAATGTGGTACAGCACACCTGAGAGATGTGGGTTCATTTCCAGAATACCACAAGAAGCCTAAACTTGCATAAATGAAGTCACTACTTTTTGTGTTGGTTTCCTGGTGTGAATAAAGTGTTCCCTCTACCGTGTGGCCCATGAAGGGTGCAGTAGTATTTTGTCTAACAACAACATGCCCTAATTAGATGTGACTGAGACATGAGGTGAACATATACTCTTTGGAGAATAGAGCTGCTGGGATGATTCCAGCCAGGGTCGCCATACACATAAGAAGCAGCATCTAAGAGGTGTGCTAGAGCCAAGCAAACAGGACAGGGCGCGCCTTCTGGACACTCCTGAGAGGGGTCCTTTGGGTTTTAATAAAGTATATACCTACCGTGATAAGTGGACTCCAGTTTAATGATGATGTCTGTGCATAACTACCTTTTCAGCGTTTCTGCCAGCACTGGAAAGTGTATTCCGTTCCATGTTAGGAAGCCCTATGGAAGTACTCTAAGTCATGAGCAAGAGGTTGCCAGGGACTGTGCTCCACACACAGCCTTTTAAAAATGTATTGTGGTCTTTTACATGTATAGAAACTGTTTAGCTACCATTGGTTGAATCTCAGCTGTATGCAGAAAATACGGAGTTTAGTTTTTATTGTTACTGAACAGCTACAGAGCCAGCAAAATGGGAAATACATATGACTTGGCTTCTGGGTCCCCAGGCTGTAAATCTGTGTGTCCCCAGTGAGGCAGCCAGTGCTTCTTGCAACCACACTCTGATCCCTTTCCTCTCCAAACTGGACATTATGGTCAGCACTTGGGACCACGGCACATTGCTGTGCTTTGTTGCTTTGGACCATTAGTCTTGTGCAAGGTCTCAAGTAGTTCCAAACTAGTGAGTCCAGTTTCAGGAAACGGAATGAAAATTCCAGGAAACATTAGAAATGAAAGTTATAAGATGAACTTGGTGAATTAATATTCAAGGGGTAAGCCACAAGAGTGATCAAGACATTGGGAATGTGGGGCCTCCCTGGTGGTGCAGGGGTTAAAGTATCAGTGCTATCACCAGTCACGTGGCATGATTTCGATCCATGCTCAGGCGCTAACCCACAGGGCACAGCAGAACTCTCCTGTCTCGACACTTGCTCTCCCTCAAGGAGTGTAATTTAGACAACCTGCCTGTTCTACTCCCCACTGTCTCTGGTGAATCCTTTCACTCCCCACACCTTTGGCCTCCATCCCAGTTCTTCTGTTCATAAATAAATAAAATAAATCATTAAAAATTGGAATTGAAATGGAAGAACATTTTATTCACTGAGGTTGCATTTTTGACAAGCTTTGTTTCAAGTCGGAGAACTTCAGTGGGGCGTGATGAAGGAAAGTTTATTTCTTCAGAACATGAAGTGTGTCTCACTTGAGAGTGGGTAAGTAAAAAAATGCATTATAATACACATTATAATGCATTGGACAGCTTTGGATGGACAGAAAATAATGCGTTATAAGTGCACTGGAGAAGTCTGGAAATACAGTCATGCCTGAATACCTCTTACGTGAGAGACAGGATGAGTCACTTTTTGTGATTCTTACTTTTAGTGACTTTGAGAATTCCCATGACTCTCTTTGCTACTCTGGACGTCTTTGCAAAAGCTGAGAAAACAGTCCACCCTGCACTGTCAGAGGGTGACAGAGGGGGCCGTCCCCTTGCTGTGACTTTCATAGTCACACCTCACTGAGCTGTAGCGCCTTGCTCCCAGCAATGGTGGCCACAGCTCATGTTTGGAGAGCCGTCCGTACTCAGGGTGTCCGGCGGGAATGAGCCCAGGGTCATGTGACAGGATCCACACTAATACTGGCTTTAAGAGTGGAGTCGCTGGGGCCCTCCCTGGTGTCACAGTGGGTTGAGCACCGCTCTGTCAAGCATCTGCCGCACAGCAGCGCGAGCTGGATTCCCGGCCAGGGAAGGACCCACATGGTGCGGCAGACCCCTCCTGCCTCACCTGCTGCTCCCCTCAGCAGTGGGTTTCAGTCGATCTGCCTGTTCTGTTCCCCACTCTGTCTCTGGTGGATCCTCTCACCACCCGCCACTCTGGTCTGAACCCCAGTGCTTGTATGCATAGATAGATAAATCTTTAAAAAAAGAAAAAGAATGGAGTCCTCCGGTCATAGGGTTCCCTGGTTCTCTCAGCGGTACCTGAGCTCCTTCTGTTCTCTGGTCCACTGTCCTCGCTGTGGTGCTTGGACTCTTGTCATCACAACGTGGCTGCTGAGGCTCCAAACACACCACCCAGTAAGAAGGAAAGAAAGGGGTAAGTCAGTTTATGTGTCTCTTTCTATGGGGAAAGAGGAAGAATTCTTGGAATCCTTTGCACCATATTGATACCTAGTTACTGTTGGCTGTAACTAGTGAAGAGGGACCGAGAAACTGGTGACATCCGAGAACATCGATTCATTGCTCAGGCTTGGCGCATTCATGCTCCGAACAAGACCGGGGTTCCGTCAGCAAGGAACAAGGGGGTGGGGAGTTTTGTCTCAAAGGAAGAACATGATTGAAAGAAATACCTTCTTTCCGAAGAGTGACCTTATGTGAGTAAGAGTTCATTTTTCTGTTTGATAGTATTTCATAAATACATGACTATATCCACATTTCAAACCGAGGAAATCATTGACTCAGAGACTTCTGGTAACTTGGAGCAACTGCTTTAGTTGCTCGTAGGTAATTTTATAATGCATGTAGTAGCCAGTGTGTTAAGAGTAAAAGTGTTGTATTTATCTGGAGCTGTATTTGAAAATAACCACCCATTACTTCATGAATATAAGACCTTGGTAAGGCATTTTGATGGTGTAAACTCACTACCCATTTCTACTTCAAAGTTTGTTTTTGATGTTGTTTAAAGATTTTATTGAATTATTTTCTCATAGAAGAGCTGGTGTGTAGGCCAGAGGTACAAGGGGGTGAGAGGATTCACCAGAAACAGAATGGGGAGCAGACAGGCAGATCTACTGAAATACACTGCTGTGGGGAGGGGCAGGCAAGACAGGAGAGGTCTGCTGCAACGTGTGGGTCCCCACCCTGTCTGGGGATCAAACTTTGACTGTCGTGGTGGGCCATCGTGATAGCGCTGATATTTAGCACCTAGGCCACCAGGGAGGCCCTCTAAACTTGTTTGGATGTTGGATAACGTAATTATTTGGTGAACTCATTTAATGTTATGAAATAACATTTTAAAGGTCATTTTTGTAGCTCTAGCATAAATATTTTCATTGTGAATCTGATTGTGGGTATTGGCTCAGAGGCTTGTAAATGTTATCTCTGCGATTTGGAATTTGTAGTATTCCTTAGAATGCAGACTTTACAATATGAGACTGACTGAAAAATTGGCATCTTTGAAGTTATGGATGATGTGATGATCAATGATTTTAGATTAAATAATTGAGAGTATTTTAAAAGTTACTATCCAGAGTAATCTGTAATGATTGGAGAGCTGAGTCAGTGAGTGTCACTGTGTTGTTAGGTTCTGTCTGAGTACAGGATAATGTGGACATTACTGCTTGGACATTCTCAGGGGCCATTTTGTTCTGGTGGGTTTAGAGGACTGGTCCTTTGCTGTTTGTTCCCAGTATTTGGTGTTGAGCTTGTGTGGTTTCCATCTTGTGGAAAATAAGCTACGGGCATGCATGACCAACACTGAAAGTAGCCTTTAATTTGCACCTCTAGCCATTTAATTTAATAGAACAACTTTTAGGGTGCTTATTCCTCATAGATACACGGGAAGAGTGTGACTTTTGCCTGTTTTCCTCAAGTACCAGAAGAGAACAAGAAAAATCTGAGCACTTCAAGAAGACAATTTTTGTCTAAAGAGTTTGTATATGACCTAAGCAGGCTGAGGTCAGAGAATCCCTAACATACAGTAGCTATGTCCCTGTTCCAGGAAGATATTCTTCTCTGTTAGCAGTGTGTGTGGGTGTTTCTATGAAATGAGTAAGACTTATGCTGCCGTATGTGAAGCACAGACATTAAAGACTATGGAGAAGTCTTTAAAAATATTGAAGAAGATAATCCAGGGTTAGATGGAGTGTCATCGTGGATCATCACTTGAATGTCTTGGATGAAACCTTGCAGGTTTTGTATCACTCATTGGAGATTCAGGTTGTGGCTGTTCCTCACCTTCCTTCAGGTTTTGTGCTCATGAACAAAAGTGTGTTGATGTCTAGACCTATACGCCTTTCTGTGTAGAATTCAGAACCCCAAGGAAAATTCAGGTGAGTGAGATGACACTTGGGGAGCAGCAGACCAGGTCAGCTTGCGAAGGAGCAGCCCTGCAGCCGTTCCTCTTACTCCTTGGTCTCAGTAAGGCTATAGCAGGAGGCAGCTTTTGATTTTTAGTTGCCTAGTTCTTTTTTCAAAATCAGAACAGCATCTAGTCATCCGATTACTTACGCGCATCTTTTTGAAGTGGACTCGGAGGCGCCCCCTGGCGGTGAGGCCGGACACAGCGGCCGCAGCGGCTCCCAGGGCTGGAGGGCGCGGACCACCTCGCAGTGCCCAGGAGCGAGGGGCCGGGAGGACGAGGGGCACGGAGGGGGACGGCAGGACAGTGCGGGGAGGACGAGGGGCCGGGAGGGGCGGGAGGCAGGACGGTGCGGGGAGGCCGACGGTGGGTGCACGCAGAGAGGTGCGAGGACGGGGCAGAGGGGCGTGAGGGACGAAGGGCGGAGAAGCGCAGCTGCCCTGGAGGAGGAGGCGCAGGTGGGAGAAGCCGCAGCCAAGCAGAGAGCCCCGGGCTGCCCCGCGCGAGGGAGAGTCTGGTGGGGCGGGAAGGGCCCCGGGGTGCTCGGAGAACAGCGGGGGGCGGTGCGGGGAGGAGCGAGGGGGAGGAGGCGCGAGCTTTTAAACCCACAGGGACGGGTCTGCCCTCTCGCGGCTCCTGAAATGCCCACGGGCACTTTCTGGAGGCGCTCGGGGCTCCTTCCCTGCGAGCACTTGAACTACGCGGTCCCGCGGGGCCGGTAGGCGTGGCCTCGAGCGGGCGCCAGGTGTGCCCCGCCCCTCCGCACCTGCGGCAGCACCTGCCCCGTCCCAAACGCGCGGCCCCGCCCGCCGCCCCCCTCGTGGCGTCTCAGGGGTCCCGCAGCCGGCGTGGGGTGCTGCTGGGGGGCGTGGCCCTGGACCCCGTGGGGAGTCAGCGCGTCCGGGAGCACCAGGTGAGCCAGAGGGCGAAGGTGGGAGCATCTCCCTGCGGGCGGCCGACGGGGACGGTCTGGCCAGAGGACCCGGGGAGGGAGGGCTGGTGCGGCGCCCTCGGGGGCTCTTTGGGGCTCGTTTCCGGGCACGGACTCACACAGGGGCTGTTTCATGTCTGAGCGGGACCCCGCGACGCGGCCCCCTACAGATGGGGTCCCTGGGCCTGCTCCCAGCTCCTCCTGGCGCTGAGATGCATCTGGGGGTTCCAGGCGCCCCTCTCTGCTCCTGTTACAGGGTAGGGAGAGGAGCACCCCAGAACCCCTAAGCCTGCTTTTTCTGAATGGGTTTTGTTATCTGCCACATTAAGACAAACACACAAAACCTTTAATGGAAAGGAACTTTAATACAACTAGGGTACAATAAAGAAAGAACAAAGAATATAGTTACTAAGTTAAGCATTTAAAGTTACCCATTTCCTTGAGGGTAAAAGTCTAGCTAAATAGGATTGACCCAAAGCAAGGTTCAAAAACCTGCCACACATTTAAAGGACTTTTTAGTAGAGACCCATAGAAAAGGGTCAGAAAGAGTCAGACACATCTGGGAGGAAAAGAGCAAAATTAAAATCAAGATGAAAGCTGCCATTGTGAACCTCCCCACGGGTCTCTCACCCACATCTGTTTTAACCAGTTTAAGACTAAAAAGCAAGCGCAGTTTCTTCACATGTTTTTTTTGCTCTACGTGCCTCCTCCAGGTCTCTTTGCTGTTTTTCATTTTCCTTCCTTCCTTCTCTCTTCTCTGCAGAAATTTTTTTTTCTCCTCAGCTCCACCCACTTAGGGCGGAACCAGGATTTTGGAACTTTCCCTTTTCTTGGGACCACCCTGTTACACTCCGGGGCCGCGTGTCTGTTTCTGTGGGTGATACAGATGCGGGTGCCCAAGGTTGCCTTGCGGCTGTCGCAGCCTCTCACCCTAGAAATTACTGCTGGTTCTTGTCTGGTGAAGCCGTAGAAAGGAATTTGCAGACATTTTATTTTATTTTTCAATTATCCTTTTTAATTTTATTGAGGTAACATTTGTTTACATCACTGAATGTGCTTCGGAGGTACAGAATCACACCTCCTTAGTATGTCGGCACACCACACTCAATACCAAGGCACCCATTGTATCCCACCAGTGTCCTTTGTTCCTTCTCCCCCAATTAATTGCTACCTTCTCTGTAAACCACAGTAGACTTAATTCTACAGTCATATTTTTAGGGTTTGGTTTTGGTTTTGTTATAGTTGATGCTTTCTTTTAATTCCTTAATCCACATAAGTGAAATTATATGGTGTTTATCTTTCTCCTTTTGACTCATCTTGCATAGCATAATCCCCTCCAGTTCCGTCCATGTTGTTGCAAATGGCAAGAGTTTATCCTTCTTTATAGCTGAGTTGTATCTCATTGTGAGTGTTTGTGTGTGTGTGAGTACACATATCGCATATTCCTAATTATTCATCTGTCCTGGGGCACTTATATTTTTTCCTTAAATTGGCTATTGTAAATAGTGCTGTGATGAAATGGACATGCATATACCCCTTAAAATTAGTGTTTTTGCATATTTGGGTAAACACCTTGGAGTGGAATTGTTGGATCATATATTATATAAAATTTTAATACTTTGAGAAACCCTCACATTGTTTTACAAGGAGTGAACATGGTTTCCAAAGGATGGACATTGTTCCAAAGGATTGGACATTCTACGTTCCCATCAATGGTATGTGAGGGTTCTTTTTCTCCTCATCCTCACCAATATTTGCTTCTGATCTTTTAAATATGGACCATTCTCACAGTCGTGAGTTGGTAACTGATTATGTTTTTTTTGGATTTATTTGCAAACACTGGGGTACAGGCCAGAAGTGTGTGTGTTGGGGAGAGGATTCACCACAGACAGAGCAGGGAGCAGAACAGGCAGATCAACAGAAGTACACTGCTGAGGGGAGCAGCGGGCACAGCAGGAGAGGTCTGCCATGCCATGTGGGTCCCCTCTCTGACTGGGGGCAGAGATCGAACTCGTGCTGCAGTGGCTGCGGTTTGCTTCATAGTGCATTGCTTAACCCACTGCGCCACCAGGGAGGCCCCTGATTATGGCTTTGATTTACATTTCCATAACAATAAGTGATGAGATAATTTTTTCATGTTTCAGTTGCCGTTTGTGTAGAAAGTGTCTATTTTGCTCTTCTACCCATTTTTTTTTCTGTGTTGTTTCCTTTATTGTTGAATTGTGTAAGGTTCTTGTAGATCTTACACTTGTTAGAGATAAGAGAGTCCATATTTTCTCCTGTATAATAGGTAGTACTTTTGTTTCAGCCCTTGTTTAGTCAAGGAACTAAAAGCCTTTTTAGTTTGATGAAGATTTATCTGTTTATATACACTTTTGTTTCTCTTGCTGTAAGAGACAAATGCACAAAGAGATCATTGAAGCCAGTGTTGTAGAATGTCTTACCTATGTTTATTTCTATGGATATTGTAGTTTCCAGTCTTACATCTAAGATCTTAACCCATTTCAAATTAATTTTTGTGTATTTTGTGAAATGGTGATCTACTTCAGCCCTATGCATGTGTCTGTTAAGTTTCCCCAACACAATTTATTCAAGGAACTTTCCTTTCTCCAATTTTTGTTCTTGGATCCACTGTCATAGTTTAACTATCTAGATGAATGTGGGTTATTTCTATTCTATTCCATTGGTCTGTCTGTCTGTCTGTTTCTATTCTGATACCATACCATTTTGATGACTAGAGCTTGTATTATGGTCTAAAATATGGGCGAGTAATACCACTGTTCTTTTTATCAGGATTTATTTGGCTATTGAGGGTCTTTTGTGGTTCCATATGAATTTCATTTTTTTTTGAAGAATTCCTTTGAAACCATGATAGGAATTGCATTGAATCTGTATATTGCTTTGGGTAAGAAGGACATTTTAACAATGTTAATTCTTCCAATCAATGAACAGTAAATGTCTTTCCATTTCTTTGTTTCTTTGTCTATTTATGCTTACAAGGTCTTATTCAACTCATTGTATAGGTGTTACAGGGCAACCCTAATATAAAATGGGTTTGCCTGACTGGGTCCTCACCCCCGCGCTCGAACTGCACTTATAATGCCCCAACTGCAGGCACACACAACAAAGGTTAACAAAGGGTTTTATTTACAAGGGAAGGAGAAATAGCATAGTGAATAACACAAGGGGAAGAGAGGGATACAGATCTGTAAATATCCTACCAGTTCCTTGGAGCTGGAACCCAACGGTGCACTGAGAGCTGACTCCCAAGGAAAAAGGACCCCCCCAAGGAAAAAGGACCCCCCAAGGTCCACGTGTCTGCTTTTATATTCAGCCTGGCTGCTCAACTCCACCCTCAGGTCCCAGTGACCCACTCTTCGATAATGACCTTATGGAATTTGTAGTCCTTGGCGCTTGTAGGTCTGGAATGGGGGTCAAAGTCCATAACCTATTTGTATAATCCATTCAGGAGGGTCTTCCCCCCCTCCCCCCCCCCAACATAGGTACTTCACCTCCTTTGTTAATCCTACTCCAGAATAGCAGTCATATGTAACAAACCTAGAACTCACATCGTATTCAATGGTGGAAGACTGAAAACTTTTCCTCTAAAATCTGACACAGGGAAAAAGATGTCCATATTCACAGCTACTATTCAACATGGTAAGTCCTAGATACAGAAGTTAAGGAAGATAATAATATAAAAGGAACCCAAATTAGGAAAGAAGCAAGGCCCAAAAACCTGGCACACATCTAAAAGACCTTTTAGTAGAGACCCATAGAAAAGGGTTAGAAAGAGTCAGACAAATTTGGAAAAAAAAGAGCAAAATGGAATA
>JAGFMF010011718.1:4872461-4883029 GCA_019455555.1 Galemys pyrenaicus | reverse complement strand
CAGGGGAAATGGTGCTGGGAGCTGGGGGAGGAGCTCTGCCTCTGCTCACCCCACTGTGAGCCCCTGTGGCAGCTGAGAGCAGGCCCCTCCAGGGGAGCCAGGACAGGGGCAGCCCAGAGCCAAGGCCATGGGTGCCAGGGTGGAGCCAACTGGGGAGGGCACTGCAGACAAAGCTGCCTGTGCCCTGGTGCAGTGAGCAGGCCCAATCTCCCTAACCTCATGCACTCAGAGTTTTAAAGCTCCAGCAAGGTCTTTTCCTTTGATGCATCCATTTGTCCAGCAATATTTTAGCAATATTTCTTCATATATTCCTCCCTTATGATTACTTGTATGTCATTTTTCTCAAAAGGCATCATCTTAAAGGTATCCGGGTCACTGGTGAAAAATTGGTATTGGAAGAGAAGTAACTGGAGTTTAATTTGTGATATTTGTGTGGATATGAAATTTGTCAGCATATTGTGCCAGCATGGGCCCTAGAAAGGGCACCACCACGGGAGCCTCAGGGTGAAGGACTCCCACCAGGTTGCTGGTGCAGGCCCCCCATCTAGGATTGTTTGGGTTTTGAAGTGGGGTGAGTGTCTCTTGAACTTCCCCAGATTCATTTTCATAAAACCACAAAGAACAAAAATATTTACATGTAGCAGGATTTTCTGGTGTGGGTTCTCCACATGTATGTATATATATATCTCTTTCATTTAATCTGAAATGCTTTCCATAGCAAGTACACCTTCAGGCCCAGTCTTGTTCTGTGTCAAAGAGCTGACACCCATCTGTTTTTAACTGAATCAGATTTTCCCTTTTCCCAGATGGTGGAGGCTACAGGGGCATTGGTAGGGGGTTTTGCGGAAGGATCTGAAATTCCCATCTTCTGATCACAGGTGCTCAGGGTTCCTCAGGGTCCAGAGGATAAGCCCTTACACACCTGAGGGAGAGTGGCCAGGAGGAGCAGGTGTAGGAGGATGCTGACAGACAAGCTCATCATGCAAAGCTCTTAAAACCCACTGCAATCCCACACAGTGTTAGATGACCTAAGGCTAGAAGGAGTCCTGCCTTTCAGTCCCACTCCTCTGGGGTCCTCCCCGTGGCCACACAACTGCCAGAGGGTTTACAAGACATTAGAACAATAAACCAAAAGTCACACATGTGGAGGCTCCTCAAGCTCCACAGTGTGTAGACCGACCAGCTCCCTGCCTGTGGTCAGAGCAGGGCCGCTGGCTGAGACTGACTGGGTGGCTGTTTCTTCTGCACTTTGAGGCAGACTGGATGTTCTTGGTCAGGGAGTGTGGTCCATCTGCTGGTTGAAGTGCCTATTTCTGGATTGCAGACTCAGTAATCCTGGAGTCGTGTGTTCAGGGGTTAAAATATGAGACCTTTAAAGCAGTGGGGTGGTTGGAAGGACAGTGGAGGGTGCAACCCATGTGAGTTTAAGGTGTTTTTGTTGTTTTATTTTCCCCATCTTTTACCCAGACTGTGTCACCTGCTGGTGTGGCTGTGCCGAGACTCAAGGGGACGGTTCTCCTCCTCAGCAGACCCTCGAGGCTCCTTCAGGGCAGTACCTATAGCAGGAGCTGTTCAGTCAGGCTTTTGGCTCCTACCTGATGCCGACCCCCAGGGACACCCCGAAACAGGATGGAGGCCGCCCACATCATAGCTCAAACTGGGAGAATCCTGTTGCAAAGGAGAATCCTGTCTTCAGTGAGGTATAACGTACTCTGAGTGAGGCTAGAGGAAGTACATCTGGCCGCGGCACAGTGTTCTTGTACAAACTTAGCCAGAGTACCTTTTTTTTTTTTAAGATTTATTTATTTATGCATAAAGAGCTGGGGTACAGGCCAGAGTCGCCATGGGAGGTGAGAGGATTCACCAGAGACTGATTGGGGAGCAGAACAGACAGAGCAACTGAAGTACACTGCTGAGGGGAGCAGCAGGTGAGGCAGGAGAGGTCTGCTGTGCCATGTGGGTCCCCTCCCTGGCCGGGGATCGAACTCGCACTGCTTTGCAGCAGATGTTTCACAGTGCGGCGCTCAAACTACTACGCCACCAGGGAGGCCCAGCAGCGTACTTTTGAGGATACATTCATTAGTTCAACTTCCCTGAACTCTGAGGCTGATGTGCTGTGTGTAATTTCCAGGATATATTAAGGGCCTTAGCTACTGACTGGATGACATCAGCCACTAAAGCCCGTCTGTTATCGCTGTGTATAGTCAGAGGAAGACCAACTCTTGCTCAATTATCTCTCTCGACAGTGTCTTAGCCAACTCTTGGCTTTTTTTTTTTTTTTTTTTTTTTTCCNTCAATTATCTCTCTCGACAGTGTCTTAGCCAACTCTTGGCTTTTTTTTTTTTTTTTTTTTTTGTCCAGATAGGATATGCTTCTGCCCATCCTGAGTCTGCGCACACTAATACTGAAAGGCGTCTGAACCCCCTATTCAGAGGGAAGTCAATAAAGTCCACCTCCAAACTCTCAAAGGGAGATGTTTTCTTTCTTTGTACCCCAGGTGGGGGCTGGGGTGCCTACTTAGCTTTATTTTTGGCACAGATTACGCATCACTCACTGACCGACAGGCAAAGTGTTGGTAGAAGACCAACATAAAACTGTTTAGCATGAGTTTTTTTAAACTGTTTTTCCAAGATGTATGATCTGATGATATTCTAATACCAACTGATTTTCAAGTGTCACAGGGAAAAAAATTTGCCCTTCATAGAGTCTCCACTGTCCCCCCTTTTTCTGGTGGCACCTTTGATTTTGCTCACTGAGTCTGTCTGAGTAGAGCGGCACTGCAGCTGCACTCTCTGAAAACTGCTCTCTGTTGTAGGCAGAAAGCACCAAAGCTACTGAAGGGCTAGGAGGAGCAGGGGACTAGGGACAAGTGCCTGTTTGTGGCTTGATTAGCCAACGGTTGCCAATGGCAACAGGGTCAGTCCCATTTCAATGACCCCACAATGTATGACTGTCACTGTGTGTGGGCACCTGCTGCCTATAACAGTTAGATGATTTTTTTTTAAGATTTATTTATTTATGCACACAAGCACTGGGGTACAGGCCAGAGGTGTGGGGAGGTGAGAGGATTCACCACAGAGAGCGGGGAGCAGAACAGGCAGATCAACAGAAGTACACTGCTGAGGGGAGCAGCGGGCACAGCAGGAGAGGTCTGCTGCGCCATGTGGGTCCCCTCCCTGGCTGGGGACTGAACTTGCACTGCAGAGGCTGAGGATGCTTCATAGTGCGTTGCTTAACCCACTGCGCCACCAGGGAGACCCCCAGTTAGATGATTTTATCTCTGTTTTTCATGCTTTGTCAGAGGCGGTGAGGAACCCCCGTTCCTTATAGATTGTCCCATGGATGTGAACTCTGGCAAAGGCGTAACACAGTCAGAGTAAATATTCACTTCTGGTCTCTACCGAGAGTTAGGGCATGTATCGATTAGGGCAAAAGGTTCTGCCCTCCGTGCAGACCACCCTGCTGGGAGGGGTCCAGACTCCAGGACCCTTTTGTAGTAGTCACAGCTTAACCAAGCCCTGCATAATTATGTGCTTTAACCGGTAGTCCTTTGAAGACCTTTTTCCAGTGCTTTGTGAACTTGCAAGGAGAACCTCCTTTCCGTGCCTACTCGACTGAGATGTACCATTGCAGAAGGGTTTGGGCAATTTTCAACCAGGAGTCAGTGTATGGGCACTGAGCCAGTGATCTGTCTTGTGGGTGACTGCCTGCCCAACACAGTGAATGGTGGCATTTCTAGTGTGCCCTCTGCAGGCCAGCGACACCTAACGCTGGCCATTCAAACTCAAAGTGCACTTAACTTTCTAGGACTGAGTTTACCACAATAATCTCCTAAAAGTCCTTTTTATTAAAAAAAATAAATTAAGCAGAACATCAAGGATCATCAGTTTACTCCGATTCCCTCCCATCATGTTGTAGTGTCACAAGAAGTGGGGGGGGGCGGGACGGAAACCCTCAGAGGCTGGGTGTTTGTGTCCCTTGCAGTATTTTCAGCGAGTCTTGCAAAGTTGTCTCTAATAAGCCCCAAGTAGGCTCTGTACACAGTGGGCTGGTCCCTGTTCCTTATGACTTCGCCGCAGAATGCAGATTGAAGCCCAATCTATCTCCTTAAGGGTAGCCATGGAGACTTTTACACACACACACACACACACATCACTCTCCCACACTCACACACCAGAAGTTCAAACAGTTCCCTCCCTCTCTGGGAGTTTCCTAACTGAGACTGAGGCCTAGGTAGGGTAGGCTAGGAGGATTAGTAGTGTGGACAGTATAGGTGGGGCCTGGAAGAGGTAAGCTTCAGAGTCAAGCGCAAGAAAATGGATAATGGAAGATCAGAGATGGGAAATACAAAATTCTAAAGATAAATAGTTTACAGGTTAGAACTAAAACAAAAGGACATTCAAAAGCAATGAGAAAGTGGAGGTAAATTAGGAAGATTCCACAGGCAAGTTGGTTGATTAAGTGAGACCACTGAGAACTAAGCAGTCACAGAGACTGGTGGAGCTTTAGAATATTGAGGGAATAAAGCATAGATTCCCTGAGGCTCTACTCCACCTTGGTTGCCTTGCCCCTCCCTGGCCTGGGAGGCCCACTTTATTTCTGTTCCTTTTCTCCTCAATAAACTTTTTCTTTCTCTAAACAAGTCTGCCTCTTCTTGCTTGCACATCTGTGAAGTTCACTCTGTGATTCCATGAGACACTACCCCATACTGGTCTAGTGGCTGGGGCTCAGCGCTGCCACTGCAGCATGGGATCCATTCCTGGCTGGAAGACTGGGCCTGAACACCTGAAATTACAGTATCACTACCAGACAGCTGCCAGGGTGCTCAGCAGGCTAAGTGCTATCTGTCTGCTCCTGAGTCTCCTTAGGGAGCCTGCAGCAGAGCAGAGAGTCCCAGATGGGGCTGGATTACCCCAGGGCAACCCACAGGAGCCACAGTGTGAAAGTTACCCGACCTGCACGAATTAGGAAAGCCTGGTGCTTTTAGTGCTGCAGCCAGAGCAGGGTGCTGGGCTGTGGGTCTCCCAGGCAGCACAGTAGTACGTTCCCTCGTCGCCCTTCTGCAGCCTCAGCACCGACAGGGTGCAGCTGGAGCCATCGCTGGACTCCATGGCTGTGACTTTATCCGCTTTTATGACATTATCCCACTGCACATCTGACTTGAACGTGGCCAGTCGAAGGAGCCTCTCCGGGGCCTTGCCCTCCAGGTAGCGATACCAGTGGATGTAGCTGACCTTGGTGCGGACCATGCAGCGCAGGACAGCCGAGCCACCTGCACGCCCCATCACCACAATTGGCTGCTCCAGCGTGACTGCAGCCTGGCAGCCTGCGAGAGATGGCAGTGAGGCAGGGGAAGGGGGTTCACCGAACAGTCAACTTGCCCAGCGACCACTATCCCCCAACACACACACCTCCTCCACCCCAGGCCCCATCCCTGCATCTGGACAAATGGAAGCAGTCCCAATTTACCAGGCAGGTGGAGGGCCCCCAGGAGGGCAAGGAGCCCCAGCATGGCTCTGTGTGTGCCCGTAGAGAGAATCCAGAGACCCCACGGCACTAACTGTGAGGAGGAAACTTCTTTTATGGGCAGAGGCCAAATGGAACCTGAGCAGCTGCTTCCTGGCTGGTGCCAGCAGGTATCAGTCCTGGTGAGAGAAAAGGGGAAGGGGGGAGGGATTAGGTCTGAGAAAAAAGACACAAGTCTGATCACATGGTGAGGGGAGGGCTGATAAATGTCAGTTCTCAGAACTCTCTAGGTAGTTGATAGGATGATAGCAACAAGAGCTGATCAGATTGGCCATTGACTCCTTTAGCACTGCTGGGAATGCTTTATGTTCATTGTTTCACTAGATCCTCAAAATAACCCAATGGGATGGTATTATTGTCTTCAGTTTAGAGAAGGGGAAGCAGGCTAACATTTTAAAATAAGTTTTCAAGGCTGCACACCTAGAGAGAATTAGGTTGGGCTATAGAGCCAAGTCTGGCTACAGACAACCCTCAGGCTTCATTTAGCCACCTGATCCTAACAGAACAGACTTGCTTCTTGCTCCAAAGGGACAAGCCCAGAAGGGCAATCCCTGAACAAAATGCCGCCCACTCTGAGCAGCATGTAACCCAGAGACCCATGAGGAGAGAGTAACTATCCTTCCGTGACACGATAAATGTGTAACGTGTGGTCTTGGGCAAGTCGTTCTGATGGAGGTTAAGAGCTGGGAATTTAGAAAGGAGATGCCACAAGAGCAGAAACCTGGCTCACTCAGGCCCAAAGCTGGTGTCATATGGCCCAAAGGAAACGTGGACACCAGGGCCATCAAGAAGCAGGATTAGTGCACCGGTGCTGACTCAGGGGATTCATGTCCCAAAGCTGAGCCCCCTTTGTAGGAAGTGGGGCTTATATGCACTTACAGTTTCTACAAGATTCCAGATGGGTTCCATGGTAGCTGTACATGATCAGAGATGACGTGGCTACACACCAAGCCGTGAGTCGTATAGTTAGTTGCGTACCAAGGAGTGAGTAAGGATCAGAAGCCATGGGACCCCTCAGGTCCATTCTGCCTCGTGGACATATATGGTCTATCAGGGACTAACTAACTGAGCAAAAGGTTGTTTCTAAGTCCCCAGGCAGCTTAACTCAGATGGCCATGCCTCACTGCAGGTGGGGGTAGAAGTGATTCACATGGTTGTTAAACCAGCTATAAAAATGAAAAGCCCTTATGTGCCCACTGCTATAAGCAAGTGTCTGACTGCTATAGAAAGTGTCAGGAGGGGCACACCAGAAGGTGGGATATGGAGATTGAGAGTCATTGGAGAGAATCACTGATCCTTACAAATGAACCTAGTCACACCCTGTAAATAGTAACTGGACAAAAGTTCGCGCCACAAAGGAGTGAGCCCTTCCCAAGAAGATTCAATCAGCACAGTCTGCACTTTTTGCCAGAGCCAGGCCCAGAAGCCCTCTGCTCACCCTTGCCTGTGTGGTGCTCCTCTTCACCATCCACCTCCCTGGCAGCAGCCCTGCCTGCCCGTGACTATACATACAGGTATTTCTCCTCACCAACCTTTTCCTTGTGCATAACAGCACAGCTGCAGCAGCCCTTCTGCCCACCTGTGCCTATCGGGTGTGTCTTCTGTAACCTCCCTTTGCAAAGCAGCAGAGGCAAGTCTCCTCCCAAGGCTCCCACCTGTGCCTACTCAGGCCTCCCTTCTGACAAATATCCCTCTTTGTGTAATTCTTTTAGCCCGCTTGTGTGTACAAAGCATTCTTTACCCTTCCCTCCCTATTATAATCATGCTGCCCTTTTTCATATAACTAATGCCTCTGTCTCATAGAGAAATTCACCTAGTAGTTCTCCATGTGTTGCTGAAAGGGAAGACCTGATGAAACTATTCCCAGAGCTAACCCCAGGATCCAGCTCTCCAGATCCCAAACTTCTCCAAACTGCCTTCAATTTCAAATAATTTTCCTCATTTTAAAAAGGTCCTGCTGGCACTATTTACTATAGATAAGACCTGGAAACAACCTAAATGCCCAAAAACAAATGATTGGATCAGGAAGATGTGGTACATAGACACAATGGAATACTATAAAGCAATCAAAAAAGATAAACTAGAGTCATTCATAGGAACGTGGATGGATCTGGAAGGGATTATGCTCAGCGAAATAAGTTAGAAGGCAAAAGAAAAATACCAGATGGTTCCTACCTTAGGAGGAATGTAAGGGAACAAAATAATGATATGGGAAAATAATAATAATAAAAACAACAGAAACAAAAAGACAAGGACAAACTAGGGACACTTGGTGGGGAGGGGGGAGGGAGAGGGTTGAGGCAGGTACATGGGGATTACAATCGATATAATAAATAAATAAATAAATAAATAAATAAATAAATAAATAAATAAATAAATAAATAAAAAGGTCCTGCTGGGGGGTCCTCCCTGATAGTGCAATGGGTTTAGCAAAGCACTGTGAAGCAAACTGCAGCCACTGCAGCCAAGTTCAATCTCTGCCTCCAGGAGCTGACCCACAAGGCACAGCAGACCTCTCCTGCCTGGCCCACTGTTTCCCCTCAGCAGTGTATTTCAGTAGATCTGCCTGTTCTGCTCCCCACTCTGCCTACTCTGTCTCTGGTGAATCCTCTAACCCCCCCACACCTCTGGCCTGTACCCCAGTGCTTCTATGATACATAAATAATCTTTAAAAAATAGAAAAAATGTCCTACTGGAGTTCCATGAAGTGTCACAGGCCTCTGTGAGCAAAGCATGTAGCGCATCCCAGACACATAGACCCTGCTCAAGAAATGGGGGTATTGTTTCACCTGGGACAGGTGCAGTGCAGGTCTCTGGGATTCACACATAGGAGAAGTTCTGAGGAATGTTACAGTGCTGGTGAATCGGGTAGGCATGTGTCTGTGTGTGTACTCAAAGGGAGAAGCCCTGTTAATTTTACATCTTTAACCTTGACCCATACGGCAGTCACAATCCTCTCCTATATGACTTTTAAATTTAGTAGTATACTTCATTATCTGATTGTACACACAATGCCCTTTGATTTTAGTGATGAGAAGAAAATGATTAGAAGACAAATTTCAGTCTTGGGGTTCTGTCGAACTTGGGGGGTATGGGTAGAGAAGATTTTGCTTTACTTAAAACACAACAGTTCTGGTTATGGGCTGAACTTTCAAAAAAATATACGTAGGTCACAAATATGGGCCTATCTACAGCAAACACTTCCCCTCATACTTTCACTATATTAATAATAATGTGATTGCTTATGGTGAGAAAAATAGCAGTTTGTCTAAAAGATAATACATTGGTTTAAGGACTCTATGAAGTCCAAATTTTCATTCCATTATTTGCCATCTCCTGAATCATGAAAAAACTGGATTCCCAGTCTTTGTCTCTGGATAGTGATTGGACGAATGTTTCTGTACAACTAGCCTTCCCACGTGACTTTCCCTATGTCTCCCCTGATAGATCAACTCTAGGAGCTGAAAGGACTCTGCAGTGACTTGCTGAAGACACAGAGATGGGTGCTCAGTCCTTAGGAAAGTCTTAGAGCTCAGCTGGCTGGGGAGAGGAAAGAGTGAATATAAAAGCATAAATTGAGATCAGGGTTTCTCTTCCTTCTGAGCACAGTGATGTCAGGGCAGGAAGTGAGGCAGGGGCTGGCCCATTGTGTGTACAGGGTTGATCTTGGCAGCTGCAAGCAAACCTATGTGCAGTTGAGGGGAAATCTGCATCACTGTGGGCGTCCCAGGCGGCACAGTAATAAACAGCAGCATCGCTTTGGTCTAGATGGCGGGCAACAAATTTACAAGTCCGGCCTGAGCCTTCATAAGCATGGTATTTTCCTGAAGTGATTCCAGATTCTACCACAGGCTTTGAGGTAGTGAACACAAAGTAGAGGAGGCGGTGCGGGGCCTCTCCCTCTTGGAATCGGTACCAGTGGATATAGTTGATGGTTCGGTCAACAATATCACAGGTGATTACAATGGCCGACCCAGTCAGCTTGGTTATTGACATCTTTCTCCCCTCTGAGTTGAAGGATATCTGACTGGCTGCAAAGAAAAACAATAATATAATAGTAATAATATTTTGCTTAGATGCCTTCGATGTCCTCCCACTGCCAAAAAATACAAAAAGCCCATGAGCTACTGAGCAACATACTTACCAGGAGTCAGGAATATTGGGAGTAGCACTAGAGCCCACAGCATGGCTTCCTGCTGACCTCGGAAGGGGATGGACCAGCTGCAAAGAGGAGCAGAATAAGCTCTCACCAGTCAAATCCTACTCCACGAGAAAGTGGTCCATGCACAGAGCCATGGGCTGTCAGGGGCTGTAGGTAACTGAGGCTCTGTGTCAGCAGGTGGCCAGGCTGATGGTCAGGGGAAATGGTGCTGGGAGCTGGGGGAGGAGCTCTGCCTCTGCTCACCCCACTGTGAGCCTCCTGTGGCAGCTGAGAGCAGGCCCCTCCAGGGGAGCCAGGGCAGGGGCAGCCCAGAACCAGGGCCATGGGTGCCAGGGTGAAGCTGACTGGGGAGGGCACTGCAGACAAAGCTGCCTTTGCGCTGGTGCAGTGAGCAGGCCCTGTCAGCCTAGCCTCATGCACTCAGTGGCCTTCAAAGCTCCAGCAAGGTCTTCTCTTTGTGCAACTTCTTTTTTTTTTTTTAAAGATTTATTTATTTATGCATACAAGAGCTGGGGTACAAGTTAGAGTCCAGGGAGGCGAGAAGATTCACCAGAGACAGAATGGGGAGCAGAACAGGCAGATTGACTGAAACACACTGCTGAGGGAAGCAGTGGGCGAGACAGGAGAGGTCTGCTGCGCCATGTGGGTCCTCTCCCTGGCAGGTGGCAGGGACTGAATTCGTGATGCACTGGCTGCGGTTTGCTTCATAGTGCATTGCTTAACCCGCTGCGCCACCAGGGAGGCCCATGTGCAACTTTTTTATTCCTTGCCTGAGTCAGTTTAGTTTTTATACTTCTAAGTCTACATGAGGCAACCAACAGCAAATCTGATAAATGTTGGACTCACTTTAATTAAGGAAACGATCAATTACATGGCTCAT
>JAGFMF010011718.1:4862168-4872411 GCA_019455555.1 Galemys pyrenaicus | reverse complement strand
GAGGCAACCAACAGCAAATCTGATAAATGTTGGACTCACTTTAATTAAGGAAACGATCAATTACATGGCTCATTTGACTCTCCTCAGAGGTAAATGGGTATGTGTCTGTGGCCATGTGTGGTGTAAAATCAGTTAGAGGATTTCAGTCGCAGTGAAAGGCACCTCACAAAAGACTGCCAGATTTATGGGGGAAAAAAAATACTGTGTGCTGGGCTCTTCTGTAAACTGCTTAATCAAAAAAAAATTCATGTGTATCTTGAATTCAAAGTATTTGGGCACCCTGTACTTTACTTGGCAGTCCTACCATCAGAGGTGCAATGGTATCTGCAGTTTAGTGGAATTCATAATGGGGTTGTAGGGTAAAGGTTGATCAGGTATTTCCACCCTCCCACTACTGATGATGGACACCTGAGGTGCTGCGAGCATTCCAGGGTGGGCATGCGCAAGTGGGCGCACCTGTGTGGGACACGGGCATAAATGGGCGGCGTCATGAGAACAGAACTGTGAGGACCGACTGAGTGAACCAGCAGGAGCAGCAGCAGCAGAGAGAGATAGAGAGAAGAAGCAGCTGAGAGGGTGAGATGCGCTGGGGGCTGGGAGGCCTGCCAGCCTCCCAGCCCCCTGGCACCCCTGCCTGCCATGTACCTGGCCACCTCTACTAAATAAAGTATGAAAAGCCACCGAGGGCTCCAAGACTCTCCTTCCCTGACCCGTCTGCCCAGAACCATCCCGAACCATACTCCTGTGCGCTACATTTCCTGCTGCTACAGGGGTCTACAGGTACTTTGAACAGTGTAGTGAAATCATGGTAGGACTGCCATGAAAATCATACAGATTTTCATTCACCACCTATATAAATTATTTGGCTCTATGTTTAAAATATTAATAACAGAGTAAATGGACACCGCCATCATTGTTTGGCCTCTTTCTCTCAGGTGATTCATGTTGTGCTGTCTTACTGATAGCTGGAGTATAGAGAGGAAAAGACTGGGCTGATCTTGTCAGGGACACACTCTGAAGGCAGAATATCCCAGAATGTCATGCAGAAAGCAAGCTTTTAGCATCATTGTTGTTGTTTTTATGTAACCTCGTGGAATGGGGGACTATTTCAAATAAGCTATGAAACTTAGAGGCCAGAGAAGGCAATTGGTTAAAATACATGATAACCTCAGAACAAAATATCCTTGTGATATACAAAGTCAAAAATGTAATTGTGCTTGATGGGAGTGGAGTGGGGGTAGTATTGGGGGCCTTCTGGGCCTAAGTTAATTTGACCTCAAGATGGGCAGGTGCTAGTTTTGCCCCAAGGAGGGCATGCTGGACTTTAGATGCCACTTACCTCACTGAGAAGTGACGCACGGCTGCTGCCAGGCTGGGATCCATTGTTGCAATTTTCTTAATCTAGTTCACCAACCATCAGTGGATTCAAGACTAGTTACGCACAGACTGCAGACTTTTGCACAGCTGCTTCACAGCGAGGGTGGCACCAGCAGACTCTACATCATGCAGAGGGCTTGCTCTCTTGCCAGCTACAACAGAGTACTTATCACTGACCACAAGTCCAAGCTCAACATTGCACATTTACTTCTTCACCTGGTCTTATTTATTGTACAGGTCGCATGTCAAAAGAGCAGGATTATGGTGACAATAGGAGAACCATAAAAATTTTGCTGCCTTAGAAAGAAGGTTCCAACATACAGATTATTGCTTGTATTTCTATATCAGCTAACCCTCCAGGTGTGACCTTGCAGAAATACAGGGAAGTGTCTATTTATCATGAATTGTATATTGTCCTATGATTTCTTGATCCCTGAGTGGTTGTAGGTCTCTGTGGATAATGCTCTGTGCTAAACCTCGACTGCATGTAGTGAGCCTCCTTCTAGCACAACCCACTGGAACAAGATTCACTCCAGCCCTGGGGTATTTTATACAAATCACAGTCAAATTAGCATGCCAGTGTTTGAGAACATTCTTACCAGGGTGAGCAGCAATGCTTGTCTTTTATCATTGTCTGCCTGTGTCTTCAGTTTTCTCTTCCTTAATAAGCTTGAAAAAAAAATAGGTTTGACTTGGGACCTGGTAACTGTGGGGACACTTAGCTTTGGCAAAGCCAGAATGAGAGTTTGGGGATGCAGAGTCCCTTGGAGGACGGTGACCTTGGCGAAGTCACAGTAAAGGCTGTGAGGTGCTTACTCTGGGAACACCGTCCACAGTGCCAGAGATTCTGCTAAGTTTTTTGGTTTTTTTTCTTTTAAAGAATTATTTATTTATTGTCAGATTTTTATTTGTTTTGCATAAATGAAATGGTGTATAGGCCAGAGATAGGAAGGTTTCAGGATTCACCAGAGAGAGAATGGGGAGCAGAACAGGCAGGTTCACTGAAATACACTGCTGAGGGGAGCAGTGGGTGGAAAAGGAGAGGTCTGTTGCACCATGTGTGTTAACTCTCTGGCTGGGGATCAAACTCAGGCCATTGCAGTGGGCCTTCCCATTGCTATCCTAAGACTTAATCCCTAGGCCACCAGGAAGGCCTCAAGTTGTTTCTTAAACCACTCTAAGTATGTCCTTTGTGGAATTTAACTCCCATTACAATTTTTTTTAAAGATTTATTTATTTATGCATACAAGAGCTGGGGTACAGGCCAGAGGTGTGGGAGGTGAGAGGATTCACCAGAGACAGAATGGGGAGCAGAACAGGCAGACTGACTGAAATACACTGCTGAGGAGAGCAAAAGGCGAGGCAGGAGAGGTCTGCTACACCATGTTGGTCCCCTCCCTGGTCGGAGGCAGGGATCGAACTTGTGTTGCAGAGACTGTAGTTTGCTTCATAGTGCATTGCTTCACCCACTGTGCCACCAGGGAGGCCCTCCCATTACAATTTAATTGGTATAATAACATTGGGATGGTGGGGACTGGCTCCCTGCCCCACTTAACCACAGAGCCGCATGGCCAGGCAGAGCTGTGTAACACAGACAGTGGCGATACAGGGAGAGCTCTTATCCTCTGGCCTGACTTGCCCCTCTTTTTGGGGTGGAGACATGGAAGGAGGAAAGGAATCAACACAAGCCACATCTACCTTGACAAAGCAGATGAAATCTGCGATTTCTACTGATAGCTAACACATGGCTCCCAGTCGTCAATCAAACATTACTTGTTGCGTGAGTGGAATCTGAAGGCAGAAAATGACCAGTCCTCACCCTACTCTGAAATAGATTTTGATTAGGACTGAATGATTTCCAGGTCTCATAAATGTGCAAAATCTAATAAATTACCACCCCAGGGCATACATTTGATATTTATGTCACGGCAGTCTGCCCTGCTTAGGGCTAGATCATGCTGTCTTTGTTACATTTTAACCTCTAGGAAAAGAAATGGCATTTAATCTGATACTCAAATTTTTAATCAAAGAAAATAAGTGGATCAGTGTAGGGTAAGTGACGGTCAGGCTTTGGCACCATTGGCCTCTGTGGCTATCACCTGTGGCCTTGAATCTAGAAGACTCTTGAAAGTGTGGGCTTGGGGCACTCATGCCTGATGCTGGACACCTGGAGTATGGTGTGGGCATGTGTAAGGGGGCACATCTGGGCCTGGAGGCGGGGATATAAGGGCGGCATTACACAGAGGGAGGTGTGCGGTGGAGAGCAGTGGCAAGAGGATGCACCACAATACACTAGAAGAACACACCTGGAGAGAATAAAGATTTGCAGGGGTCAGGATGCCTCCCAGGCTCCAGCCATCCCCCCACCCCCTTCGGCCTACCTGCCTGCCCGCCGCTCTGCGTCTGGTTGCTTCACTGCAATGTTGTAGAACATTAAAAACCTGAAAAAGCCATTGAGGGCTCCAGGACTCTCCTAAAATGGCTCTTCCAGATCTGTAGAGAAATTGCCCCATGTAGTGAAAATAGACTAGATCAAAATAAGTCACAGAAATAAGGTGGTATATAGAACTTGGCAGAAAATGGGGTGAGTCAGGCAGTTAGCCCCAGAAAAATAAACATGGCTGCCATGAAAAAGCCAGTTGGGGAGAGTAGATTCCTGGAAAAATGAGTCTGATCATTTGCAGATACTGTTGCAAAATTTTACATTTGAGAAACGTAGAATCTGGTGACTCTACAAAATCATCTGTGAACATTTCTCTAGAAAACTAAAGCTTCCTGGTGGTAACTGTGGGAAGAGCCCACAGTGAGGGAAGACCAGTGGATGGTTGTTGACTGAGGCCTCTGGCAACTCCTACTGTGCATGTCCCAGAAGCACAAGACTAGGTGGCTGACACCTGTCTCCCTGCACTGTGAACAGTGACAACTGATGGAGAAGGTTTGGGTTTCTTGTGCACCTAGTGTTTGCACACATGAAGCCTTATCTCACTGTGTCTACTGTCAGGTGAAATGAGTGGCAGGAACCACATGGCTTCACGAGGTCATTCTTGATACCAACATATGCATGTGTTAGAAACTGTCACAGCAGATACCACACATCTCGACAGCTTTTTAGTACTGGAATGTTGAGGTTGCTCCAGATCACCAGTACCATGTACACGCACTGAGGAAAAGGGGGAGGAGAGAGTAAATTAGCACAAATTAAGCAATATTCCTTAAATAAAAGAATCAAATAATATCTATCAAAACCATTCAGAGGCGGTAAACATCTTATCAGGCCCAACCACGGTTACCATTAGTCCTTCAATCAAGACATCAACTCTTGAGGATCTGCACTTACCTCAGGCCTCCGGGAAGCAGGCCTGAGAGTCGTTTCAGACCATAGCACATTGGCTGAGTTGGCTAAGACAAACTTCTCACAGTTTGTGGTGACAAGACACTCTCACCTCATAGTGAAGGGGCGTCTTGACCACCACCTGCACATCGAGCCTCATTGAAACAGCACTATAATTTCCTCTACCATAATTTGGACCATATAGTATAGACACCCACCTTAGAATTGAGTTGCACATCTATACAAACCATATTCATTAATATCTTAAAAAAATCTTAGTGTCTTGTTATGTGCAAGGAATTATGCTAATTCTTTGGGTCTAATAAAAATGTAATGCTAGCTCCTAAGCATGTTGAGATAGCATGACTTTATGCTATGATCTTGGCCTTCTCTCTCTCTCCATTGCCTGTCACAGAATAAAAAATCAATAACCCCAGTGAGTTAGCAGTCCAGAATTGGCGGGGTACACGGTATATATGTCTCATAGGGTCCACTGAGCCTTATCTGAGACCAGCTGGAGAGACTTCACTCCAGCAGTGTGCTCACAGAGGTTGGGCCGTCACACACCCACAGCACGGCATGATGGAGACAGCCTTTGGGCTCTGAACATTCCCTTCCAGGTTCTTTGCTACTTATTCATTAAACTGTTTGTTTGTCTCTTTATATTTTACATCAGTGTTCATTTTTAAATGATGTTTGCTCTCTTTTCTCAAGTGTAGTCCCCATAGAATTTCCACCACCAATTCACCCATGCACCATCACACAGTCCCCTGAGCTCCTCCCTGCCTTGTAGATCCTTCTCCCCCCCCCCCCACAGGATGTCTCTAGTTTATTACTGTCTGGTTGTTTTTGTTCTGTTTTGTGGTGTTTTGCATTATTATTTTTTCCTGATGCCTTATTTTGTTCCTCTATATTCCTCCTATAAGTGAAACCATCCTACATTTTTTTCCTTTTGAGTTATTTCACTAAACATCATTCCTTCTAGCTCCATCCATGTTGCTATGAATAGCATTCATTTTTTTGATTGCTGAATATTATTCCTTTGTGTGTATATACAACATCTTCTTGATCCAGTCATCTATTTGGGTTCTATCCAGGTTTTACCTATTGTAAATAGTGCTGTAATAAATGTAGGGGTACAGGTATTCTTTTGAATCAATGTTTTTGTGTCCTTTGGGTAGATCCCTGGAAGTGGGATTTTTGGGTCATATGGTAGCTCCATTTTTAGTAGACTGAGGAACCTCCATACAGCTTTCCATAGTGGTTGGAACAGTTTGCATTCCCACCAGCAGTGTAGGAAAGTTTGCTTCTTTTTATATTCACCTTTCTTTTCTCCCTCAGCTACCTCAACAACCAGTCTTCTTAACTCAACTTTTCCTCTCTGAAACAGGGTTTCATCTGGATTCCAGTATTTCCTATTTGTTTGTGTGTTTTTGTCTAGCCTGAGATATTTAATCCATTCTGGGATATTTTTCTATACTTTTCTAGCCCATTCAACCCCAAAGTTGCTGTTTTCATATTTCCTACTCTCTGAGTTATCTCTTCCCTGTTCTTGGCTCTGACTATGCTGCAGGGGAGGGGAACAGGGTAGGAGGGGGAAATTATGACCCCATCGCCTCTCTGCACCTTTCTCTTGAGCTCCATATCACCTGTCCTGGACATCAGCAACACTGTCTGACAACACTGACTGTGTGAGCAGCCCAAAGTGAAATCCTTGCCTAGTGCAAAACCAAGTCAGTGGGGATTCGCTGCTGATTCATGACAGATGATCAACTCATATGGATCCTGCATCCTAAATATTTATGGGTGTTCTTCTGCCTCCACACCACTCAGCTCCCGGCCTCTAGTCTTGGCTCCTCCTTCACAGCTTCCCTAAGACTGCATTTTGGCTTGATCAAGTCCCTGTTAAATGTACTTGCCTTTGGTCTGAAGATTAAGCCTGGAGTCAGGCCATCAGGGACTATGAGGTGACTGCCTCCCAGTCATTTCATCTCCAACCGTTCTCTTCCTAGCGTCCAGTGAGCTAGTCCTACAGATTGAAGTGTAGGTTTTGTCTGGAATGCTGAGTATCCCACTTTTCCTTCCTAGGGCCTCTGCATCATTTTGGGCTCAGCTCAGTCACCATCTTCTTGAGGACGCTTCCCCTGTCCAGCAGGTCAGGGATGGGCTTGCCTCTCATGTCTTTCTAGTAACACAACTCCCATGCTGGCCTCTATCATAGCATTTCCTGCCCAAGCTGATGCCAGTTTACTCATTGTTTATCCATTAGTCTCTGATCCTTAGGCAGGAGGCCATAATTTGGTGGTTATTGTATTCCAGATGTTGCGACAAAAGAATGAATAGGTGAATGGAAATTCCTGTTTCTCCTTCCAGTGTGTTGTCAATGAAACATCTTTATTAAAATGTCTTTTCAAAGAAACTCCCCAAGCATTGAATACCTGAATACTTTCCAAGCTTTTTGTAGCCATTATCATATCACATTCCATAAGTTCAGTTTTGTTAGTTCCATAGATCACCTACAAGGCCTTTGTAGAAAGGATCGAGAAAAAAATCTTAAGATTAAGTATGTATCAGTGAGAGATTTGAGATTGATATTTAAATCTATGGGACAACAAAGGCTGTGCTCTTTATATATTTCTCTCCCCTGGTTTTCTCGTCCCTCCAGTAAGAATAAAATCACAGCCCTCTTAATTTCTGTGAGTATTAAATAAGTTAGCACTGAGTTGGGATACAAAGTCAAGTCTGGCTGCAGACAACGCTCGGCTTCTAAATGAAGCATGTTGATCTTAATAGAACAGAAATGCTTCCTGCTTCAAAGGAAGGGGGAAGCTCAGAACAGCAATCCCTGTCGAAAACGCTGCCCACTCTGAGCTACCATAGGCCATTTGATGCCGAGGTCTTGTGAGGGGAGAGTAAATGCCCCTCAGTGACAGGATACTTGTGTCACACGTGGTCTTGGGCCAGTCACTTCACTTCCTTTTGCTCATTTGTAAAAAGGATCTTGTGGGGTTACCTGGAGAGTAAACAGGCTTCTGTGAGCAAAGCATGTAGCACATCCCACACACATAGAACATGCTCAGGAAATGGGGTACTGTTTCACCTGGGACAGGTGCAGAGCACGTCTCTGAGGAGAAATTATGAAGAATGCTACAGTGCTGGAGAATCAGGTAGGCATGTGTCTGTGTGTGTAGTCAAAGGAGACACCTACACTGAACTGGGGACAGTGGAAGGAGGTGCAGACCAGGAAATCCTGATCTGGCAGCAAATCCTCAGAAAATAAAGAGTGTGAAGGCGTTGTTGGGCAATGCACCTGAAACAAACTTTGAAACATGACGGTTGCTTTGCTTTGCAACTGAAAGGAAGGTTTCCTTCAGTTATACTAATTATCCCATGGCTTCTTGGTTGCTAGTTTGCTAATTAGTTATACTTATACCCCAGGGCCTGAAGGTGGGGTTGGGGAAGAAAGGTGGCTGAACTGGGCAGGGAGGTTGTGGTCCTTCAGCAGACACCAGCAGACCCAGTACCTGAGGGTCTCAACTACAGTAAACACTGAAGGGAAAATACTCAATTGTTGCCAAGACCTGAGACTCATCTCTCCCCGACATGCAAGCTTCGCGGTTGTACTAATTTGGTGAATTGTAGACCAAATACAAGGCTAATAAAATATTTTGCTAACAATGCATTCTTGGACTATCATGTATACCTTGTGCAGATGACTGTCCTGGCTGAAGTAAATTGTTAAGTGGAAAAGAAAGTGACAACTGTGATATCTGCATAGGAAAATGACACATGGAAAGATTTGATTCAGAAGGTGAGCATTTAAGTGGTGACAAATTAAATGAATATTTTAATTCGATTTTTCAGTGTCCTATATTTTATCAATAAAAAATGGTAACTTTGGAGAGAAAACTCTGGTGCGAGCCATGCTACTCATATTGTCTGACAATGGTCCAGGTATGAGGGACACTCCTGAGATATCAGGGTGTGCCACAAGCTGACCCCTGCAGGATCTCCGTTGTTTTGGCTGATACTACAGTTACCATTCTGTAAAAGGCATGATGAAGTGCTAACTGGAAATTCACCTACGGGGGTGGGGGGATGAGGGGGG
The DNA here is from genome assembly GCA_019455555.1 of Galemys pyrenaicus. Classification (NCBI taxonomy): domain Eukaryota; kingdom Metazoa; phylum Chordata; class Mammalia; order Eulipotyphla; family Talpidae; genus Galemys; species Galemys pyrenaicus. The sequence goes on along the minus strand of JAGFMF010011718.1, from coordinate 4,863,595 downwards.
ATGGTGGTGGTTGTAAAATTGGCTGTCCTGCTAAACAAAATAATTGGTTGCTAGGCATTTTGATGATGAATTACTGATTGGCAAGATGAATTACTGATTGGCAAATAATGTAACACAAAATTCTCTAAAACTGATACCAAAAATCTAAACAGTCAGAGTTGTATTAAAAGTATAATTGTTTAACAACAATAACTCAAAAGTTAGTTATTAAGTAGTTTCCCAGACCTAAACATCTATTAAGGGAAACTAGCCCCGGGAACCAAGGAGCGACCTCTGAGTCTTGGCCCATATGAAAGGTTCTGTGTTTCCTTGGTGATGAATGAGCACATAAGCCCTTCTTACCCTTCTCTCTTTTTCCTTGCTATTGTTTTACTTAAAACATGATCGTATATAAAACACTCCTAAGTAACATAAAACCTTACTAATCAGTTTTAGGTTTAGGTCAGAATGAGGTTAGTGATTCCTTTAAGATTAAAATAGGACTTAGATATGATTTAAGTTTTAATTTAGTAATTTCCCTTTTATTGGGAGGTCTGTAGTTTTTTAGGTACAGACTTTAGTTTGATCCTAAACACTAAAATTAGTACTTTAAGTAAAAGTAAAATTATTAGTTATGGTTATGCAAAGTTGCTATGCCTACTTTGACATTGATGAATAAACTAAATAACCATAGAAACTAGGATACTAATAGAAACATGATTGTTTTATACTTTGAAATTGTATAGATCATAATCTTGGCTAACAGTCATAAGACCCTAAACTGTTCTTAGGAAAAATGTAATGATTGCTGCTTTTCTGCTCTATGCAAATTTTGATGTAATCCCACTGCTTGCCTGTAATGTATAAATAAAGACCTGCTGAGGCTATCAGCAGAACATACTTGCACCCTAAAAGGAGTGTCTGTATTTTCTCCTTCCCTTCCCTAACCCCCTCATTCCGCCAGCGCCATCTTCTCCTGTGAGGACCCTGGCCATAGCCTGAGCTGGTCTCTGGCAAAACTCTCAACTGTGTTTTGAAAAAAAAAATTATTTCATCTTGGCAGAATAAAAAATGTTTGTCTCAGTAATATAACCGTTTTTATTCTATTACTGCTCAAATTAAAGGCTCACAACTGCTGGCAATAAACAGCCATAGATGTTAATAAAGTCTGCCCAGACTTTAACCAGATACACTTTTTGGTGTGTCACCTGTCAAATAAAAAACAATCTGGGCATGACTTGGATGTCTTTTATTCAAGGAACCCACAGCATACACTGGGAGAATAGACTCCTTACAAGAGGGGCAGACTCTTCCTGAGGGGCCTTTGGGCCCATGAGTTTCTTTAACTTATGAAGCAGCAGCAGGAGACAGAGTGCTCTCAGCTGGAGGGTGAGGATTTCCTGCTAAGGCTTAAGCTGACAGGCTGGGGCTGCAGATCTGGACCTTTT
>JAGFMF010011718.1:4793972-4861978 GCA_019455555.1 Galemys pyrenaicus | reverse complement strand
TGGGGGTGAGGGACCCCTGCCTCTGGCATGGTGCTTGTGAGGTCAGGCACTGAAGTCTGGACCTTCAGATTTAAGCTCTGGGGCTCTGTTGGACTTTATCTCATCTGGCACAGCACCCTCTGGCATCAAGAATCTGAGAAGGAATGTAGTTGAACTTGTTCATTGAGTCATAGGGAATACACTGGATGGACACATGTGACCATGCCAGGGAAGTGGACACGTCCAGGGAAAGCAGATGCAGGAAAGTTATTCAATATATTTTGATGATAAGATCATGTATACAATTTTCATTCCTTTTTTTCAATTTCTATATTTATAAATTATGTGTTGAATATTTTTTCTTAACGTCTGCTCATGATACTTTTTTAAAAAACAAAGACGATCATTTCATAACAATGAAGTGCAGGGGTCTTCGATTCAGATTCCTCATTGTTTCTCATTTTAAACAGGTGTTTGTTCCAAAAATGAGGAGACAAGGACAGACTGGGGACATTTGGTGGGGAGGGGAGGGAAGGTTGAGGGAAGACAGGAGCACGAGGGACTGAAGTGATGGTGCACTGGTGAGATGGTGATGGGGAATACATGGGGATTACAATTGATGGCAAATATATGTAAATTTTTTTAAATTTTATATTAAAAAAAATAATAAATAAATAAATAAATAAATAGATAGATGAATAGATAAATAAATAAATAAATAAATAAATAAATAAACAGGTATTTGTTGGCCACCCCAGGGCCACAAGCTCCCTGGCATGATGGGATCCTCCGATCTCTCCCTTCTAGCCTGGGCCCCTTTCCAGAAACAAATCTGTCCTCTTAGAACCAGCAACTACATCCAGAGCATCTCTCATGTTAGACACAGGTCCACAGCCTTCCACCAACATTAACCATCATTTTGTAACCCCTAAAATTAAACGATAAGGCACATACCAGTGACCTCAGTCAACAGATGATAAAAGTTCAATTCTTTCACATTAGTCACATAGGATGTTTTTAAAAATTTGAGTTGAGGGCCTTCCTGTGTGGTGCAGAGTTATAGCTCAGCACAATGAAGCTATCTGCAGCCACTGCAGCACCAGTTGGATCCACGGCCAGGGAGCTGACCCACACAGCACAGCAGACCTCTCCCCACTGCTCCCCTCAGTGTATTTCAGTCAATCTGCCTGTTCTGCTCCCCACTCTGTCTCTGGTAAATCCTTTCACCACCCCCCTCCCCCAAACCTCTGGCCTAAACCCCAGTTCTTGTATGCATAAATAAATAAACCTTTAACAAATAATTTGGAAAAAAAATAAAGGCTCTCCACATTAAGGAAGCCTTAATGAAAGCTGGTTCAGTTAGGACACAACTCCTTGTCTGAACTCACAGAAATGAGAAGGAGCTGGAGTTTTGACTTTGAGTATCATGGAAAAATGTGCTGACCTGTCAGAACAGCAGCTCAGGGCAGCCAGAAAAGGGTAGGGTCTGTGGGTGGGAGAAGTCCAGAAGGCATTCATATGGCAGATTAGGAATTGGTCCACTTCAGAGAGGGACATATTTTATCTATTATTGCTAATAATAAGTAGGTCACAAGGATGGACATATCTTCTACAGCAATCATTTTCTCCATACTTTCACTATAGTAACAATACCGTGGTTGGCTGTGGTGAGAGAAATAGCACTTGTCTAAAAGATAACACACTGGCTCTCAGTTTGAGGTCTCCACGAAGTCCCAAGTTTCATTCCATCATTTCTCATATTTCCGAGAGATGACTAAGCTCCATTCCCAGTGCTCATCTCTGGGTAATGATCATATCCGTGTTTCAGTACACAAGCCTTCCCTCATGCTCTCCCCCTGTCTCCTCTGCTAGATCAACCCCAGGAGGCCTTGTCTGTCCAGGGAGCAGATCCACTGGCTCCCAGGCCTGGGAGAGCTGAAAGGATCGGTGCCAGGTGACTTGCCCAAGACCTAGAGATGGGAGCTTGGTCCTTCAGAACATCTTAGAGCTCAGTTGCTTGGGAAGCAGATAGCATGGATATAAGTGTGGATTTGGAAACTGATTTGACAGCTTCTCTTCCATCTGAGCACAGTGAAGTCAGGGCAGGAAATGAGACAGGGGCTGGCCGATCGTGTGTACAGGGCTGATCTTGGCAGCTGCAAGCAACATTATTCTCAGTGGAGAAGAAGTCTGAGTCACAGTGGGAGTCCCAGGTGGCACAGTAATAAACACCAGCATCGCTTTGTTGAACATTTCAGACAACTAATAGACAGGTCTTCCCAGAGCCTTCATAAGCATGGTATTTTCCTGAAGGGATACCAGCTTCTAGCACAAGCTTTGAGCCAGTGAATGGAAAGTAGAGAAGGTGGTGTGGGGCCTTTCCAGCTTGGTATCGGTCCCAGTGGATGTAGTTGATGTTCGGTCAACAATATCACAGGTGATTTTGCAGCAACAGACCCATTCTGCTTGGTAACTGACACTGTTCTCCCTTTTGAGTTGGAGGATAACTGACTGGCTGCAAAGGGAAGAAAAACAAAACAACGAGAAAAAGGTAGATCCATTCACTTTGTGTGGCTCCCACTGCCAAAAAACACAAAAACCCCATAGTCTTCTAAGCAACATACTTACCAGGAGTCAGGAATATTGGGAGTAGCACTAGAGCCCACAGCATGGCTTCCTGCTGACCCTGGAAGGGGATGGACAGCTGCAAAGAGGAGCAGAATAAGCTCTCACCAGTCAACTCCTACTCCAGGAGAAAGTGGTCCATGCGCAGAGCCATGAGCTGTCAGGGGCTATAGGTAACTGAGGCTCTGTGTCAGCAGGTGGCCAGGCTGATGGTCAGGGGAAATGGTGCTGGGAGCTGGGGGAGGAGCTCTGCCTCTGCTCACCCCACTGTGAGCCTCCTGTGGCAGCTGAGAGCAGGCCCCTCCAGGGGAGCCAGGGCAGGGGCAGCCCAGAGCCAGGGCCATGGGTGCCAGGGTGAAGCTGACTGAGGAGGGCACTGCAGACAAAGCTGCCTTTGCCCTGGTGCAGTGAGCAGGCCCTGTCAGCCTAGCCTCATGCACTCAGTGGCCTTCAAAGCTCCAGCAAGGTCTTCTCTTTGTGCAACTTCTTTATTCTTACCCTGAGTCAGTGTAGTTTTTATACTTCTAAGTCTACATGAGGCAACCAACAGCAAATCTGATAAATGTTGGACTCACTTTAATTAAGGAAACGATCAATTACATGGCTCATTTGACTCTCCTCAGAGGTAAATGGGTGTGTGTCTGTGGCCATGTGTGGTGTAAAATCAGTTAGAGGATTTCGGTTAGTCCCAGTGAAAGACATCTCACAAAGGACTGCCGGATTTACAGGGGAAAAAAAAATACTGTGTGCTGGGCTCTTCTGTAAACTGCTTGATCAAAAAAAAAAAAAAAAATTCATGTGTATCTTGAATTCAAAGTATTTGGGCACCCTGTACTTTACTTGGCAGTCCTACCGTCAGAGGGTGTAATGGTTTCTGCAGCATCGTGGAATTTATAATGGGGTCTACAGATAATTTCAAACATGTAGTGAAATCATGTTAAAATTGCATGGTGTGTATACAGATTTTCATTCACCACCTATATAAACTATTTGGCTCTATGTTAAAAATATTAATAATAGAATAATAGGACGCCTCCATCATTGTTTTGGCCTCTTATCTGATAGCTGAGATAGATATAAAAAGGAAAAGACTGGGCTGATCTTGTCAGGGACACATGCAGGCGATACGAGGCTGCCTCAGGGGCCACTCTGAAGTCAGAATACCCCAGCGTGATGCAGAAAGCTGCTTTCAGCATCGTTGTTTTTATGTAACGTTGTGGAGTGGGTGCATTTTTTAGTAGTCATGAAACTTAGATGCTAGAAATGGAGACTGATTCAAATACATGAAAACCTCAGAACAGAACTGTAACTTAAGACATACAAAGTCAAAGATATAATTGTTCTTAATGGGGTTGTGTGAGGTGTAGTTAGGAAGTTTCTGGTCTTAAATTCTTGAAAGGAAGGTATGCTAATACACTGCACTGAGGGGGACATTGTTGAACTTTGGAATTTACTTCCCTCATGGCTAAAGAATGCCCTGAGTTGAGGCAAGGCTCAACTTCTCCTTTCAGTTTTCATTAAGTAGCTCATGGGCCACCACTGGATGTTTAAAGATGGTTACCCACAGATGGCAGATTCTTGCATAGCTGCTTCACAGAGAGGGTGGCACCAGCTCTCTTCCAAGTCTATGCAGAGGGCTTGTTCTTTTGCCAGCTAAACCAGAATATTTATCATTATTCACAAGTGTAAGCTCAACATTGCACATTTACGTCTTTACCTGGTCCTGATAAATTGTACATGTCACATGTCAAGAAAGCAGGATTAGGATGACAAAGAAGAAGCATAAAATCTTGCTGCCTTAGGGAGAAGGTTCCAGCATACAGATTATTGCTGTGCTTCTGTTTCAGCTAACCCTTGTGGAAATACAGAGAAGTGTCTATTTATCATGAAGTGTTATATTTTCCTATGATTTCCTGATCCCTGCGTGGCTGTAGGTCTCTGTGGTTTTGCAGCCCAGTGCTGCAGCTCCATTGTGTTTGCAGAGCTTCCTGGGAGCACACACCTCTAAATCAAGAACACCTGGATTGGTTAAATTAGTATGCTTGCATTGGGAAAATTCTTACAAGGGTGTGAATCAGTGGAGGATTGTATACTCTGTTCACACCCCAAAGATTGAAAGAAGTTGTTGGGTGAACAGAATCATCACAGTCTGGGCTGTTACAATGTTGGGAATCGGTGACTCTTTCTGCAGATCATCCCTCATCACAGTGGACTGGTAAAGGAGTCGACTTGAGTGCCCAGAGAGTCAGAATAGGTGGACGTGGGTTCTCGTTGCATTTTCCTGTGCTCCGTGCTGCTCTGTGCCCCTCCCCACCCTGCAGCTCCTCAGGAAGCAGCCATAGCTCCTGCAGTGCTGGGGCATCGCCAGGGCAGGCCCATGCTATAGGGCAGCTGAGTGTAGGCCAGAAACCTCAAGCAGCGCTGCGGCCCCTGCCAACTTCCCACAGCCTCTGAGGCTGCCGGGCGCACGGTCTGAGGGGCTCAGCAGGTGCAGATCCACTCCGCAGCTGCCAGGGCCCCACTTGCTGGGCCTCCAATGGGCCGAACCCACCCTGGGGCTCAGCTCTCTGCCCATGACCCATAAACAGTGAGCCCAGCAATGGCGCTGCCTCAAAGGGACACCGAAGGAGGTTTGACTTGGGACCTAGCAACTGTGGGGACACTTAGCTTTGGCAAAGCCAGAATGAAAGTTTGGGGATGCAGAGTCCCTTGGCGGACGGTGACCTTGGGGAAGCCACAGTGAAGGCTGTGAGGTGCTTACTCTGGGAACACCGTCCACAGTGCCAGCAACTCTGCTAAGTGGTTTTGTAAATAATGCTAAGGATGTCCTAAGTAGAACTTAACTCCCATGACAATTTAATTGTTATAATAATGTGGCAGAGGTACCAGGCTCCCCGCCCCACATAACTGTGGGTGCAGCGAGCAGCCTGAGGATCTGTGTAACTGGAGTCAGGTGGCTAAATCAGGGGGAGCTCTTATTCTCGGGCCTCTTGCCTCTGTCCTGCTGGGGAGGAGACATGGAAGGAGGCATGTGAGAAGAGACATGTAGTGATTTGGAAGGGAGGCATGGGTAAAAGACCCATTGCAAGCCTGACAATGGCAGCCATTATCTTGATACAGTATCTCCTGTAGGACCTGCTTCAGAACCCTTTCCTAGGATTTCCTTCCAGAATCGACTTTCACTTGTGGCTACTTATTGACTGCCAAAGATGAAGACAGGACACATGTCCCAGTGTACAAATCTCACAAAACTTCCCTCATCCCCATTATCCTTTCAGGCTTTAGCGGTGCCTCTGTTTGACCAGTGAGGAGACGAGTAATTTGGGGAGTTGTCTTTTATTTGATAAACTAATATCCTTTCTATACTCTCTATACACAATAATCTTCACACTAAGAGCTTGTTTTCTGCATCAGATGACTGAACCCCTGCAGAGGGTCGCACTTGTTTCTTTTCAGGTTCCTGGTGCCCCTTGGTTACACGCTAACAATAATACTTCAAGGCATTTTTATACTTTGAAGTTATAATCATACACATTTGACAGAGAAGAGAAACAAAATCTTAAATAGTTTAGCTTATTCTGTGTTACTTAAGGAGTAGGTGATGGAACTGGGATTCAAAGCCAAGTTTTAATCCAAAATTAACAAATTCCAAAGCCCATACCTCCATCTACTTTATATAAAGAGGGAATTAAAAATATGTATAAAATTTCTTTTGAAATTATAAATACAAGGGGCTGTGAAAATAATTTTGAAACAATTAAAGAAACTTAAGTATAACTTGCAGAAGCCAGCAACCACAGAGCATAAGTATTTTGAAAATCATGCATTAAATTTATAGTGGTGGACTTCAAAAAGTACTAGAAATTTCTTCTAGCATTTTAGACTTAAGAGTTGCTGGACTGGGCTTCCCTAGTGGCGCAGTGGCTTAAGCAAAGCACTATGAAGCAAACCGCCACTGCAGCCACTTCAGCTCGAGTTCGATCCCTGCCACCGGCCAGGGAGGGGACCAACATGGTGTAGCAGACCTCTCCTGCCTCTCCTGCCTCGCCTTCTGCTCTCCTCAGCAGTGTATTTCAGTCAGTCTGCCTATTCTGCTCCCCATTCTGTCTCTGGTGAATCTTCTCACCTCCCACACCTCTGGCCTGTACCCCAGCTCTTGTATGCATAAATAAATAAATCTTAAAAAAAAAAAAAAGAGTTGCTGGGCTTTGTAAAGACAGTCTTTTAAGTTCATAACAAAAATCAGTGACCAACTAGATGATAACATACACTTTTATTTAATATCAGATAATGTGATTATTTCTCCTTTCTTGTAAGCCTGGAGTACAATAATTTATACTCATTGTGTAGGTGAAACAGAGGTTTATTTGAGCACACCAAGAATTTAAACCAAGTCTGCTGGCCTTCAGAGTCTATTCCCTAAATAACCGATGATTCAGGGATAAATTTCTGTCTTCACTGGGTGGTTGCATTTTAATGTAAAATGTGATGTTTTACTTCAGATTTCTTTCAGAATTGTTCAGTCAGAAATATCAGACTGTAGCTGAGTGTAGTTACTTACACTACCTTCTAGCACCCTCTCCTGGCCATTAGAGGTATGTCATATATATTTTCCCACAGCAGAGTCTTTATATTAAGTGATGTGTTTCAAAACAGTATCAGCCTAATAAATAAAAGGACCCTGAAATCCCAGCCAGGAAATCTGTTTTTCCAATTGTGTTGTTAATATGTTTTGTAGTTTTAGTCAATCAACTGCTTGCAAGACCCCTATTACTCCAGCCTCAAAATAGAGGAGTGGGTAATGTTTTTAATCTCTTCCAATTTTAATAATCTGTGATCATGAATTGAATTGTTATTCCAGATTTTGAAATTGTAGGTATGGCAGAATAAGACATGGAAGTTTATCATTTTTATTTCACTCCAAACATTGCCTACTTCCTCTTGATATTGCTCTAGGAAAAGTCTGTTCCAAGTAAGTTTCTTGACAAAAGACAAGAGCACATGAATTCCTAAGGTCTTGCGGGGGTATGGACAACCAATGGCTGCATCACCTAGACTGACCACGACAGGAGGCCTTGAATCTTGCAGCCTTATTTCAGGCCATTGTAGATGCAGTGCTGGAAAATCCCACCTTAGCAGTATGCAAAACTAAGGCTCGAGGATTCCACCTGCACAGGCACACATGCATAGTTCCACACAGGTGCAGATCACACCTGCAGTGGATTCCAGGTTGAATTGTGCTGATTAGAACAGATGATTCGTTCTGACCTGTTTAGAAACTGAAAGATTTAGTAAAGCTAAATTTGCAGTCGAGTAGAATTGTCTCAAGGATTTTCAGAATATGCCACTGGCTGTACCAGTAGGCTTCAACTTTATAATTTTTAAAACGTTTTAATGTTTCATGGTCTTTAAAAGTTTAGAGGATCATCGCCGACATACTAAATATGCCTTTCTCTGAAGGCAATAATATTTGTATCTGGTTTGAAAAATGTCTTGGCACAGCCTCCCTGGTGGCACAATAGGTTAAGCAATGCACTATGAAGCATCTGCAGCCACTGCAGAGCAAGTTCGCTTCCTGGCGGGGGTGGGGGGGGTGACCCACATGGCGCAACAGACCTCTCCTTCCTCACACACTGCTCCCCTCAGCGGTGTGTTTCATTTGATCTGCCTGTTCTGTTCCCCTCTCTGTCTCTGGTGAATTCTCTCACCACCCCCTCACACACACACCTTTGGCCTATACCCCAGTTCTTGTATGCATAAATAAATAAATCTTTAATAAGAAAAAGGTCTTGGCAAAAATCTAAATTCCCTGGGCCTCCAAGGGTTAAAGTGTCATGTTACCAAGCTACCCCCAGTCACCGCAGGATGAGTGTGGCCTCTTCTCCACCTAAGGCCTCTGCACCTGTGTGCCATGGTCTCTCCATGCATCTGTGTGTGTGAAAGAATTGGACAAGGCACTCCTGCATGGCTGCCTTAGGACAGTGGCCCACATCACAGGCATCTGGGGACACCTAGGTAGCCATTGACTGGTTGTGTGGGCAGAGTCCAAGATGCCCTGGGAGTAGGTCTGAAATTATACCAAGCACCTGCACAGGAAGTACTGCTTGTATACGTGGAAAACATGTCTTCCTGTTTCCCATAAAATTGACTACTTCCCTTTGAAGTTCGGTCCCTCACAAAGATGAATACCCTTCATTTCCCCCAGGACCTTGCTTCCCCTGCCATTGTCACATGATCAGGCATGCTTGTGTACTACTGATAGTAAAAAGCAAGAGGGCTTCTCACTGAGCAGAGTCTGGCCTTGCAAACCTGCCCACGACTTGTCTCTCAAATGTGGCCCTGGGAGTGTGCTGGTGTCCTCCTGACCACAAGATTTGGCGCCCAAACAGGGACTGGAAACAGAAATCAGCACTACGAACACATCTGCTGCTCCTCAAGCCCAGTGAAGGGCATAAGAGGTCCAAATCAGCTACACAGGAGCCTCACAGATCTTTGAGTCTGCAACAGAATGGTAAGTGAAGTGCTTGCTCTCTTTCATGAGTCGTGTCTTTTCCCCTCCTGACCCAACTTTTCATTTCCTTTTCTACCAGGTCCATTCACTACTGCAAAATTAATGGTGGGCATAGGTCAAACATTTAGAGAGCCAAAAGAGCTGGTCACCACCTTCTAGAAGACTCCTGTGACAGGATAAACTGGTACCCAGACCAGATTAGGGGACCAACCCCACCCTCCAGTCTCAAGACGAAGTCTGGATATCCTATGCGGGACCTTGGTCTCCAAAGACAACAGCACATATGCCACCTTAGAAGCCTGTACAGGGGTTGCCCAGTCAAGGTTTGGTCTCCTAGCAACCCAGGCTGTGTTCCCATGCACTAGGCAGGAGAATTCAATACCAAGACACCAATATGAGAGAGCCAGCCCCAGTGTGACAGCTGGGGAAGATGCTCTCCCATCTAAGCACTATATTGAGACACGATACAATCAGTCAATGGCTACCTAGGAGTCCCCGGCCACCTTGTGATGTGGGCCATTGTCCTAAGGCAGGCATGCAGGAGTGCCTTATCCAGCTCTTTCACACACACATAGGTGCATGGAGAAGCCATGGCACACAGGTAGAGAAGAGGCCACACATGAGGTCAATTCCCAGTCAGGGAGGGGACCCACATGGCACAGCAGACTCTTCTGCTTCACCCGCTACTCAGCAGCGTATTTCAGTTGATCCACCTGTTCTGCTCCCCATTCTGCCTCTGGTGACTGCTCTCACCCCCCACATATGCACACGTCTGGCCTACACCCCATTTCTTGTATGCATAGGTAAATAAAAATGAACCTTAAAAAAATTCTAAATTTCCCTTCCTTCTCTCCCCTGCGGGCTGTATCAATGTCTGGACCCATGTTCTTAATGCCATTTCATCATCATTCCACGTTTGCTCAGTTATGTTGAAGAAGAATGTGGTCTTGAGGTGAGGTCACCCCACATGGCTGCTGCTTGCCAGCAACGGCTGATGTCCCCTGAAGAAGAAAACCATTGTACCGCCAGCACCACTGAAAGAAACGAACCATCCCCTTCAAGTTACTCTGCTTTACCAACTTAGACTGCTTTAAGATTACTGGCTTTGGGGTTGCCAAAAATTAAGTTTCAAGGCTTAAAAAGGGTGGGGTGGGGGCCTCCCTGATGGCGCAGAGGGTTGAGCGCCTCACTGTGAAGCTGCGCAGCAGCACGGCACAGCAACACGGGTTCCATCCCCTCCAGGAATGGAACCCACAACGCAGCAGACCTCTCCTGCCTCGCCCACTGCTCCCCTCGGCAGTGTGTTTCAGTCCATCTGCTGTTATGCTCCCCTCTCTGTCTCTGGTGAAACCTCTCACCTCCTGCAACTCCGGCCTGTACCCCAGCTTTTGTATGCATAAATAAATATTTTTTTAAAAAAAGGGTGGGGTAACATATATCTGAAGAAGCATGAAATTATACCTAAATACAATAATTCATGTACATGAATCATTTACATATTCAGTTAACCAAAGTTATCTCAATAAAAAAAAGTTTAAAAAACGAACCTTCACCTGGAAGTGAACAAACTCTGAATGTATCTCTTGGTATATTTTTTCTGATTTCTTTTTGTCCTGTCATTGATTTTTTTTTAACCTCAGCTTCATTTATTTCTTTTTTTTTCTTTTTTATCTTTTTTCCATGCCAGTCATATTATACAATTTTATTTTTTTCTTTTTTGTCATTTATTCCTTATTCCAGTTTCCCCATGAATGTTTTATCAGGTATGTTTGATGATCATCCTTCAAACCTTTGTGAACAATGTATTTTTACATACACAAAAATGCTTACCGATCTTGTCACACCTAGGCACGTTGCTCCACAGCTTCAGCCACTGCATTGTATTCATCTGCCCCCCACCCCACACACACACACCACCCCCGCCCCGGGCATCGGCAGCAAAGATGTGACCAATACCTCAAGACTCTTGTCATATCCAGGATAATCATTTCCCTGAAAATGTTGTCAGTCATTGAGAATACACACCCATGTTTTCACAAAATCCTGCCAGGGCTGTTACCTGACATTTGAGTTTCTGCCAATGTGAAGGTGCCCAAGCATTGTCTTATATTACTAGGCAGTGGTCTGATTAGCAGGAAGTTAAGGATCTCTTTTTACACCTGGTATCTATTAAAGTGTCTCCTTCAGAAACTTATAGTTCAGTCCTTCAAGCACAGCAAAAAGGAGACTGGAAACCAGTTTTTCTGGCTCTGCCATTTATTGATTTGTGATTTCCAGTAAATTTCTTCTGTTGCTTTACTTTAGTTTCCTCATTTGCAAAAAAAGAACAACTACCTTGTAGGTGTGAAACTCGATGAATTAATATATACAAAACTCTTCAGAGTGCCTGACAAATGAGAATCATGCAACAAATTGCTACTATTATATTTACTATTTACAGTAACTTAATAATATTTTAGAGGTACATGAAATTACATAAATCATTAAAATTATAAGATTATAGTTAACTATTTTAATGTTGACATCAATGAGTTTTCTATGTATTCTAGCTATTTATCCTTTGTGAATTTTGACTGTTCTGGATTTCTCTGAACTTCTCCATCACCTAGTCTACCAATCACTCATACATTTGGACATAAAGCCCTGAACTGGATTCAGAATACAGAGAATATTGGAAGAGAGTGTATCAATTACTGGGCGAAATGACTGTCTAGATACGATTTTATACTACACACATTAAAGGACTGGATCTGGGCAGAGGGATGAACTGGCAGGGAAGGCTTTTTTGAGGAGGTGGGACTTGAGCTGTACTCTGGGTCAGGGGGTCCAAAGATAAGAGGAGAGAGAAGGGCATTTGGGAGAGAAGGTTTCAAGTTGGTGAGCAGAGTATAAAGATGTGGACTAAACAAGAATTTGTCTTCCTTGGCAGGGATGAGGACTCCTCCTCAATCAGGTAGCAGAGATGCAAATGCAAGGTCACGTGACACATCGAAGGCACAGAGGCACGTGTCTGTAATCTGGAAAATGAAGTACACGGCAAGTGTTCATCTTTTCAAACTTGGAACTCTGAAGAAGAGGAACCCCTCAGTAGTTCTCAGTGGTGGCATTTTCAGAGAAGTTTCTTGCACAGTAACTGACACTTGGTGAGAACTTGACAATATTTAATGAATAAATGAACATGTAGAAATGGAAGCAGTAATCAGACACTCCAAAGGGAACATTTTCTCTGGATAGCAGGAATATAGCACAAGCAAGGGGTGGAGACTGATATTTCCATGCCCCAAACCCACTCCGGTACCCATCACTGAGAGAAGGAAGAAAAATTAGTAAGGGTGACAGAGGAGTAATTAGAGAGGTAGAAAACAGGGACAATCAGTACCTTAGAGTCTTAGAGTTTGAAGAAATTTTGTGGCATCATCAAATGCCAGAAAAATCACTTAGTGATCAGGGGTAGGGTTTTCGAGAACAGCTTACATGCAGTGTTTAATTATATTTATTGACAGGGGAGGGAATAAGGGACAGGGAACACGAACAAGGCACTCTGCACTGGTTGTCACGGTGTTAGAATACATCAGGGGGTGTTTCTCAAGAACCAACAGGAGCCCCACCAAGATGGGGGCACAGAAAGGGGGCTAAGCACAGGACCCCGACCCATTCCACAAGATGAGATGACTTGAGCGTCGAACCTGAGATCAGAGAAGACTGGGAAGTAAATGGGTTTTAGGAAACCAAGAAGTCATTTAATATTTTTTTGTGAAAGCATCAAAAAGTACCTGATCTCCCTCTCATTTTGCATAGATTTATGGATTGTGTCTCCATTACCTTTTAAACTAAAGATCAGTATACGATCCCTTAAGCAATCTTAAAAGGCTAACCAATGAATCACAAACTATTTGGGTGGCTACTAAGTTTATTCAAGCAGAATTACTGGGCTTTTTATAAATAACTTGTGTGCTGTGAAGAGAGCCGCTTCCACAGTTAGGGCTCACCTCAGCCTGGTGCTGCTGAGCCATAGGTCTTTATGGGACGGCCATAAAGACCTGAGGTAGGCGCTGGTCAAGGAGGAAAAGAACCACTGGCTCTGGATTTTCTAAATTTGCTGAGAGTATCACATGTCCTCTTCTCCACGCAGCTGCCAAATGTCCAACTGCAACTGTGTGAGTTCTCAGAAGAGGTGGAAACGCTGGGAAGACAGTAGACACCACCATGTAGGAGAACTTTGTGGTCAGCTCTTCACACCTGGCATATAATATTTACAAAGTTTTCAGCCTCAGTGAAAACAGGAAGCTGCTTCAGCTTCTTTGAAAAGAACAGTGGAGTCTTAGCCTGGCAAGTCAGTCTATTTCTAAGAATTCAAGGTGTTCAGTTATGCAACTGATCTGAGATAAAGCACTGAGTCTCAGTCATCTTAAACACATCGATGTCAAATAACATCAACAGCTCCCCAGGGCTTCTTGTCAGTGGGCCACCAGAATGGACCATGGGTTCACGCTGGAACTTTTCTCATGGCCCTGTGATTGACTTCCTCATGTTGTAACAAAAAGGCTCATAAGTCTGAACCTGCACACGCTTTCCCTGGAGCCAAGAAGGATAGATGTGAGATTCCGACTCACTCCACAGATGTCCCAGCTTTGTCCAAAGGAGAAAATGGTGTAAGCAATAAGACAGCACTGGGCATGGAGCTTCTCTCCCGGCCCCAGGTGCCCTGGTTACGCTGAGATCGTATCAGAAATTCAAATCGCCAGAGGGTGACTTCAACACAGGTTTAAATACGAAACTATAGTGATATTGGTGACAATGCCAGGGAATTGTATGTTTAATTAAGAACCACAAGCATTCTTTACAGGAAGGCCTTTTGAGCTCTGTGAAGGGCTGAGAGCTGCTGGGTTTTTAAGAAAAATCTTACACATGAAGAGGGGTCCCTGGATGAAAGTCATCGGGACTAGAACAGAGCTACAGACTTACAGTGTGTGCAGTGATAGGTTGGGGAGCTGGGATCTTGGATTACACTGGGAAAGGAAGTGGGAAGAACTTTTACTCTAATACCTCAGAAGTCCTTGAAACCACTAACATATCTCTTAGAAATTGCACTAAAATGGCGGAGGACATTCACTCTACATTCAAGGGCCTACTATAGAACGCTACTATCCATCCTCCATCCCCTCATTCTCTTAAGTTTCAGAGATTTGGGAAACCTTGGATCTTGAAAACACCTGTAACAAAGAATTGGATTATTTTTATTTGGCATTTAAAAATGTTCAAAGGCTGTAAGCCAGGGTGAAGCAGTTAATTCAAATCCTGTCATTTTGGAAGAACTTGTTAAATTCCTCTAGGACTGTTGTAATCATGGACTAGACTTATCTGAGGAGCCATGTCCTTCCCAAGTATAAGCTTTCAGGGCCACTATGGGGAGGAGTTGAGAGGAAGTTAGGAGATGCAGCAAATACTTCTGTAGAACATTAGCCTTAGCTTTTAACCTCTGGGGAATACTCCCACAGTCAGAAATGGCTACCTACCATAAATCTTACATAGCTGTACTTTAGGTGCTGAATATCAGTTACACCCCTGAGCACCAGCGTGTTATTTTCTTACTCTAGTCTTTGCGTTCATGATGGTCCAGTTTCCCTGTAAATTAGCCCCTGGAAAAATCCTGGCTGGATAATAGCTATTTTCGTATTAACACTTAGACATCAAGATCAGTAATCCACCAGGGAAATTCAAACCATGAATCAGAAATACATAACAAATTAAAAATTCTAAGAATGCCCATTCTTGATCAGTTTACAGTATGTGCAGAATTACATTAGTGGAAAAGAGACTAAAGCACATGCAAGGTGTTTAAGAATTCTCTTCTATAAACAATGGCCCAGTTTCCATCTGATCTATTGTTTATGAACCTATGAAGATAAACATGTCAGAAAGAAAAGTGACCAAAAAAATGAGGCTGGTGTGAGAGGAAACTGCTGAGTATGAAGTTGTCCAGTTTTCCCTGCTACCCAGATGGGATGGTGCGGCCACACCTCCTAAGGGCCTCCACTCGCAGCTGTTATTTGTGCTGTAGTGATTGCTGGGCAGCAGGAACACCAAGTGACCAGCAATGACTGGAATGAAGGGGTGAGGGAGGGAGATGGGCTGTGCAGCACAGCCCAGAGGAACAGGCATATTTCTGCACAAATAACAACTCCCAACATCAATTGTCTCAAGCAGCGCGTCCGACTGCAGCAAGCTTTCCAACACAAAGGACTCATAAAAAGGAACTAGGGTAATTGCTGGAGATTACCAAAGGTTTATTTGGAATGACACAGCACTGAAAACATAATTGTTACAGATGACTTGTGGATACAGCATACATCATCTATTTTATGTCAGGACTATCTGTGAAGACGAACTGCATAAATATAAAGAGTTGGAAATATATAGGAGCCTTTTTCATAGTGGATTTATATGCCCCATCATCTAGCCAATCTCACAAAGGCAAACTGAAGACTACTCAGCTGCTGGTCCCGAGGAGCAGAACCCCAGCTGCAGGAGCCAGACATTGAGATGCTCAGGCGCTGCTCCCCCAAAGGGGCAGTTGCTCTGACATGCTATTTGTCACTGCACCCTGAAAAATGCACATTATGAACACAGATACTGTCAACTGTTTTGGCAATGGGATGGCTGGTTTTGCCCTGAGGCAAAACTGCAACTGTAATGCCAGACAGAATAAGAGCAATGCATGTATCGATGACACTCCAGAGGCAACGAGCTACAATGGAAAGAAAGGAAGCAACTATGTATATGTCATTGGGTGCATACACATAGGTCCAGGAATGATGGGAACTAGCAGGTGTGACTGTGTGTCCATATATAGAGAGGTGTGTTGGAAAAGAACATCGAAAACATTTGCAGCAATTTAGTTTTTAAACACAGTAAACTTGATAGGGAGAGAGAGCACGTGCTCACACCTGTGCAGGGGAATAAAATAACCTCAGAATCTCATACTACAGGATAATTCATCACGTCTTCTGCAGGGCAGTCACTCAATACCACACACTTGATGCAGAGGAATTACAGTTCTGGTTTGGAGAAAGCTACTTTAGAATTGGTGGGAAGGGGTCAAGAGTAAAAGTCTCCACAGCTTGGACAAAGCACAAACAAACCTGTGATCCAGAAGGTGAGAAGCTGAGGACTTTTTCCTTAACTTACTCCTTTTCTCTTACACTGCTTTGCACACATGCTCCATTGATATGTCTTTCCACACTTTGTCTGACATCAGTCTGTAAATCATTAAGAGTGTAATAGCAAAAGTGAACTCCTCAGGTTCTCGTGAAGGTTTAAAAACCCAGTAACCAGGCTCTGTCTGCAATACTCTTGGGCTTAATCCAGGCGCCGGGTGAAGTTCTCTGGAAAGAGGCCTTTGTAGGTGGCCAGGTCTTTGTGCTGAAACCAGTCTGACTCTTTCACTCCCACCAGCCAGCCTGCATCCTGCAAGACAAAGAAGGTGCTTTTAGGGTCCAAATAACTATTGTTTCCAATTATTAAAACCATTTCATTAATGTTGAAGAAGACCAGGATGTCACTTTACATGAGATCAGTGGGAAAGCTTGTCACCAAAAAAGAACACATAATTGAAATCAGTGGCTTTTGTGTAAAGTACAGTTAACTAAAGGTTACTATTAATAAATCCATATAAAGCACATTGAATTAATGCTAGCTGGATTGTACCATGAATTCTTAAAAAAAAAAAAGGATTAGAATTACAGCCAGTGTAAAGAGAGGAACACCACGTAGAAACGTGTCTATATCCAATATTTTTCTCTTGCCTTCTGACTTGTTTCACTGAGTATAATTCCTTCTAGTTCCATCCATGTTTCTATAAATGTCCCTAGTTTCTCATTTCTGATTGCTGAATAATATTCCATTGTGTATATGTACCATCACTATTAGGAGGAATATGAAAGAACAACAACAACAACAAAGAATAAGCTCAAGGAATTGGGCAATTATAACCAAAAGTAAACAAAAATACTCAACAAGACCAAAAAGCCAGGATAAACCAAAGGGACCATGGGGGGTGGGGGGAAGGAATGGGGAAAGGCAAAGATGGGGATGAGGCCAGAGGGTGCACAAGGGACTGAGGTGATGGTGCACCGTGAAATGGTGGTGGGTACTCCCTGGGGACTACAAATGATGTCAAATATAATTAATAAATTAAAAAAAAAAAAAGAAAAGGATTAATTGTGGGCCCTCACTGGTGATGCAGTGGGGAAAAAAAAAAAAAGAAACGTGTCTATATCCTGTGGCCCCAGTGGATAAAAGGCTGGAGGACCCCAGGGTTAGAGTGTTGTGCTGACAATGTGTGGACAGCTTTGGAGATACCCCAGCTCATATCAGGTCATCCAACAAACTACCACAGCCTGAGCTTTTAAATAGTAGCAGCTAACTACGTTATTTAGGGTCACTGTTGAGTTTGTTGGTGTTGTAACATCTACTTTTACAAATTTATATGAATTACAAAGCAATCTGTTGTCCTGCCATTCTGGTTCTTTAGAAATTATTCATCATAAACATTTGTCTATCGTATAGGAGTGTCATAGTAATGAAGGCATTTGGTCACAGGAAGGTGACCCCGTGTGGGGTCAGACAGCATGAGAATTGATATGTGAAATGGAGAAATGGAGGCTGCTGTGTGCTCTCTGCCTGTTGAAGATAAGCAGAGTCTAGGTGGAAAAGCTGAGTTGAAGGGATGATATGAAACATACAAGCTGCAGGAAGCAAAATGAGTGGGAAATGACTATCTCTACTATGCTGACCAGTACTGAAAAGAGATCCCACTTAATATGAGGGATGGGCAGATTTAATCTGGACCAATACTCAATATAGTTCAAGTACATCAGATAAAATGAGGTCTCAAAAATTAAATAAAGGAGCTGAATACATTTCCTTTTGATATAATCTGAGACTATAAATTGATGCTATTATACAGACAAGAAATATAAGCATTTAGACAGGCCAATTTTTGAAGGCAGGAAACAATGCTAAGGGAAAAAATAACTCAATAAAATAACTGATAATATCCTTGCTGATGAGGGAAAGTGTCTTCTTTAAAATTATGATGCTGTATATGTGAAGGACAGAAATACACATAAAAGATGATAACTAAGTATTTTCCAAATCTCTAGTAAGTATATAAAAGGTCATTTTTCCTCCATAAGTGTCTGGATTTGATTTTACTTACAATGAGGGAAAAATCTAATAGATCCAAGTAGAGTTAAGCATTTTTAAATAGTTTCAGTAAAGAAAAGAAGTAAAGGACTGGCACAAACACATAATCGAGGTTTTCTGAAATACAACTTAAAAAATGAAGAATATTTGCTAATATCAATGTCTAACAGAGGAAAATTAAATTTTAGCAGCCTAAAATAGGTGGTAGATCAAAGACTTGTTAATGGTTAAATAGCTTGTGTCTTACAAATACTTTTCCATGAAACAATTACAAGTTTAGAGTAACTATATATTTGTGTATGTTATATAGATATATGTATACATATATGCAACTCTTTATGTATATAAAATGACTAATTCTTATTAAATATGCGACCCTTCTAAACTGCAATTTTGAAAGCCACACCAGAAACTGAACAAGATTTTCAGGATCAAGCAATATGTAAAACACACGTGGGTCACACTGGCAGTCACACGTAAGTTTGTGCTTCCTAGAGATTCTTTGCCTCCAGGTGAACCACTGTATCCATTTTGACCTGATGATCAGGTCTTGCTTAAGACCCAGTAGAGTGGAGATACCCAAACCCAGCTCTGGGAGAAATGATCTGGTCTTTATGCTGTGTTGTCAACCACACACACTTCCTTGAAGTTTCCAGGAATGAAACCTTGGGTACCTCATTCTGCAAAAAAAGAGGGCCCTGAAAGATTACTCAGGGACCAAAATCATTAGTCTTGTGAACTTTTGAGGACTTGAAATTTGTTTGTTTAAAAGAAAGGCTTACTCTTTTGGCAAATGTTGACTGACTTGCAATAACTGTTAGAAATTTGATTACAACCCGATATTTTATGATTGGATGTTTTACCTTTTGTATCGTATATATTGTTGCTTACAGATCTGACAATAGGGTGTTGGCCAGTTGATCACCATCTATCTAAATGGTGAAAAGAAATGAAAGTGGGGAAGTTGAAACTGGATCCCTCACAGCACAAGCTATGGCAAAAACTGGCTATTTGCTGCTGTCTCAGTGGCAGGGCAGGGTTTTGTGGCACTACTAGCCCCCAGCTCATACAGCTTGGGGAATGGGCTGCCACCTGCAGCCAATTCCCCACCCTGAGTCAGCCAGGTTTGAGCACTGCAGCCCCAGGACCCCGGTGGCATCCCCTTGGATGACAGCAGCAGAAATGTTCCCACCTGTGACCTACGCATGCAGCTTGTGGGCAGTGCTTAGGCGGCAGGTGGTGGCCCTGCTGGGGCTCAGCTGCCAGCAGAAGAGGGCAGTGGTGCAGGGAGTGGTGGTTCCCCAGCCACTCTGCCCCATGGCATGTAGCGTCATTGGGCGTTAGCAGCAAACCCTAAGCCCCACTCTCCTGACCTGGGGCTGCTTGCAGGAACCTTGGGCTCTGCTGAGTGGCACTGGCATGACAGTTCCCTGGAGCTCCAGGCAGAGAGGCCTCCAGCAAAGCCCATCCCACAGCAGCTGGGACCTCTGTCCCACTGCTACTGGAAGGTCCCGCAACTCTAGCATTGGTACGCCTGGCCCTGCTGAAGGGACACTGAGTGCAGTGTGCTTCTGGCCCCACTGAGGCTGCCTTGAGCTCACAAGCCTGGCCCGATCCCAGGGCAGTTCGGGTCCATGCATAGACACTCTGTCTCACCCACTGCGCCTAGTATCAATCGAAAAAATTACTGATCATGAGGAAAACATGACCCAAAGATAAAAAGCGATAGAAATGAGCTCTGAGATAGTCCAGATTTGGTAATTAATAGTAAGAAATATAACGCAAATGAAAAGAAAAGAAGATAAACCTCAGCGAAGGAATAGCAACTACATGAAAGAAGAACAAGGAACTTACAGAGCTATGTAAGTATAACATCTGAAATGAAAACATCAATGGATAAGTTTAACAAGAAATTCAAAATGGCAGCAGAAAGGGTGCTATAACAAAGCCAGGTAAATTAGAAAGCTCCAACTGAGTACAGGAGAAATACATATTGAACAATTCGAGAACAGAGTTGTAGACATGAAAATGTCTAAGATATATATAACTAGACACCAAGAAAAAGAGGAGGAAAAAAAATGCTAAGAATCATCCAAATGTAAAGAAAAATATCAGGTTATAGGTGTAAGAAGCTCAACAAACCCCAACATGAAAATGACAACGGGTATCCCTGGTGGCCTAGAGGGTATGGCTCAGCACTATCACTGCTAGGGCCTGAGTTCGACCCCCATCCTGGAAGCTACTGCACAAAGTTTGGCAGACCTCTCCTGTTTGACCTGCTGCACCCCTCAGCAGTGTATTTCAGTAGTTCCACCTACTCTGCTCCCCACCGTGTCTCTGGTGAATCCTCTCACACCCCACAGCTCTGGCCTATACCCCCATTCTTCTATACACAAAAAAAAAAACTGCAATGAACAGCAGCTAAGGATATCACATTTAAACCAATGAAAACCAAAGATGCAGAGAAATTCTTAAAAGAAGTCGGGGAAAAAGTCACATTGTATATAGAGACACCATGTTAACAACAGTTGATTTCTAATATAAACACTAGACACCAAAAAAACACCTTTAAAGAGTTGAGAGGAGAAAAGTTAACTCAAAATTCCTGCTCTAGTAAGAATATCTTTGTGAATGAAGATAAAGACATTTTCTGATAAAAACTGAGAGGGTTTGTTGTCAACAGGTCAACACTAGGAATCGGTAAGGCAAGTTTTTCAGACACAAGGAAATGAGACCAAATGGAAACTCATACCCACACTTATATAGAGGAGCACTGGACAGGCTAATACAGTGGTAAATATAAAAGGCTAATTTTTTTTCTCATTTAAAATATAAATTAAGGTTCATGAAAAAAGGTTTATAAAATGAGGATTTTAATGATTGTGACATATATGGATGCAATTTACTGGTATAATTTGTGCCTCCTCAAGTTTTCCTTAAGGAATATTCATAGCTCAGCAAATTAACTGTTTCAAAGAACTAACTTTTGGATTTATTGATTTTTTTCTCTATTTTTTTAAATTACATTTGCTTGTAAATGTATTTTTATTTTTCTCTTTCATCTATACACATTGTATCGCACTTATACTCTTTTTACCTTCTTATCTAGTCCACAGATATGTGCTTTTTTAAACTTTTTGTATAATTGGGGATTTCACAGCTGTATTACTGGTACTAACAATTAAATTTTATTATGAAGAGGCCCTTTTATTTGCTTGACCCAACACTGACTACCTTGAGAATATTATGGAAATTAGCTCTTCTCTGCAGAAAAACATGCTAATAACTACATTTGCACATTTTGCATACCATTGCAGAGGTTCACAGATCCTGTGAACAAGAACAAATGGAATTCTCAGCACCTTAACCACTATGCTCAGAGGTGATTTTTTTTGAACAATCTTTAAATGGAAGTATTTTTTTTAACTGAAAAAACATTGTGTTATAACACTATATGAGATTCAGGTGTGTGTCATTGAGAATCAACATGTTATATACTACATTAAGTTCACTGCTAAACATCCAATCCTGTGTAATTCAGAGATTGTTAAGTATACAGTTCAGTGAGTTTTGACAAATGCATACACATGTACAACCCACACTCCTATCAACATACAAAACATTTCCACTCCTCACCCCCAGTAAGTCCCCTCATGTTCTTTCCTGGTCATTTTCCACTCTTCCAGATGCAACTACTTTTGAAGGGGGTTTAACACACAGACTGTGTCTGCATTTCCTGAACTGAAGATGAGTGCTTCAGAGACACTAACCCCTAAGATATGGATCTAGAATAAGAAATGGTCACCTGCTTCTATAAACAAGAAACAACATAATAGCATCTTGATGTCACTACAAACCTACAGTTAGTAGGTTATGCTATGGCCTTGCAGCATCTCAGAAAACAGAATTGCCTTCAGGAAGTCACTGTGTCCAAGGAACACTCAGGAAAGATCAATATACACTTCAGCACCTTTCAGTCTCATCCTTTACCTGGTCAGCTTCTGAGTCTGAGGGAACCACCAACACTATGTCACCCCTTTGTAAGGTAAGTTCATCAGAATTTGCTGCCTCGAAATCATGTAGTGTTTCCACCTACAGAAAAATGCAAAACGACTTGTTAATTATAAAAAGGAAAGAAGACATAAAATCAAAGTCTCACAACTAGATTATCAGCAGGAACTCCTAGAAGCATTTCCAAGCTGAATAAGAAAGACTAAGACACATATCACACTCCAAGGAAGGAGAAAAACTCTGAAAACAGAAAGGAGATCCTTTTCTGTTTACTTAAAACAGCCTATCCTTACACAGAGACTGAGGCCACTGGGTGTGTATTTTGTGATACAATGGCTCCTGCAATGAATGAAATGTAGTGCATTGGTCTGATTGTTATTCATATGTTTGTCAGAGAGTCACATTTTATTATAGCCAGTATGTTATTATGGCTTATTTTTTAACCTGAAGTAAAAATGTTTAACAAACAGTTCTTCTGACCCGGCTTGCTAGTGAATCATTAGTAATTAGGAAAACCATCACTTGCAGATTATAAGGAAATCACTATTTAATAAAAGCCTGTGATCCGGCTATTTTTTATAAAGAAACTTCCTCCCCTATCCTATTCTTTAAACCATGACAATTTGTTCTTTTCTTGTTTTCCCTCAATTCAATATATTTGACATATAACAATGTGAAAATTTAAGCCGTACAACATATTAATTTGATACATTTATATATGATAAAATGGCTGCCACTACAGCATAGTGCTTCTAGCACTACATAATTATTTCTTTTTAGTGGCTGGAATAATTAAGTTCAAGTTTTAGCAAGGCTGAGGATCATACTACAATAAAGTTGTCTGTATTTGCTATGTTGTGCATTACAGCTCCAGGCCTTCAGTACTACTCATTCCAAGTTAGCCTCGTCAGCATCCACCCTGTCCCCCCACATTCCTTTTCCCATTTAGAAAAGTGTTCATTAATATTTGACAATAAAACCTAAAATAAAAACAAATAAAAGGAGAAATAACAGTGAAATGAATCCAAGCACACATCACCCAGCATAACTATTTAGCCATATCTCTCCCTTCAAGCCTACCCCAAAGATTAAATAATCAGCTTGTATAGTTTATATTTTGCATGTAAAATTATAAGATGTCAGAGCTGGACATGACTTTCTACTCCTCAATTATTTTTCTGATGAGAAAACTGAAAGCCAGAGAAGGACAGGCCAGCCTGCCTCACCGCCACTCCACACCCACACTGCTCAACCTCCCGCACTCCAATAAGCAAGTAGGACACAGCAGACATAGGCCCTCAATAACCGCATGGCTAATTTTTCTCAATTAATTCATAAATATGGAGGAAGGGGGAGGGAGGACAGGAATGTAGAGAGAGAGAGACATAATGACCATTACTAATCAATTAAACTCTACAAACAGACACGAATTTAACACTTTTTAAAAGATTTGACATATAAAATCAAGTTATGAAACTTAAAATCCCAACCATAGTCTATTTAGGAGTATTTAACACTTGGCTGAAGCCAATATTTTTAGATATTCCAATGTTTCCAGATGGGTGGTAAGGACCCTTTGGTTGTAGGCAGCCATTTTATGGTCTCTCTGAGCAAAGTTCCATTTAATATAGGCCTCTTTTTTCCTCCCTCTTCAGTGAAGCCCATTACTATATTTTTTAACTTATTTCCAAACTATTTAGTAGTCCCCTGCTCTGCTTCACATTCTGTGACAAAGTGCAGAGCTGAGTGGATGACTGGAAGAAGGTGTTGCCTGCCCTCGGAGGGACAGGGTCCAGTCAGAAAGCAGATGGCAGGAGGGCAGGAGGGCTTCTGAGCCCAAGCTGGAAGCTGTCAGAGAGACTCTCCCAGGTGAAGCAGTTTACGTCTCACAATCAAGGGGCATGTCATTTACTTATTGGCTGTTAAAATATGGAAGAACACGACTGGAGTTCTTGCAATGTCAGCAGCACAGGAATCCTGCCATTTTACAACAGGAGGACAGGATGAAGGAGAAAGTAGTACAGAGAAAGAACATACTACAAAAAGCAGAAGTAAATTTGGAAAATGAAAGTTCGAGTAAACGGGCATCAAAGCAAAGGAAGAATAAGTGGCCACCAGATTAAAGAAATAAAAAAATGGAAAGACCTTGTAGAGAAAGCCAGGAGGCATCTCCTGAGAAGCCTCGCTTGCAGACTGCGCGGAGGGTGCCGGCTGGGGGGCCTCACCCGCCTTCTGCTCCGAGGCCGGCTCTGGCGTCTCGCTGGGAAAAGCCGTGTCATCGGTCACCTCCTTGGACTCTACGCCTATGGTGACTTCATGTTCTCCCTCCCCTTCATTGTTGGAGGCAGGCTCTATGACGACAGAAGGGATGACCTTCTCCTGGGGAAAGAAAAATGTGATGGTGCCAAGCAGGCCTGGAAGACATGACTTTTGTATCTACCCTCCCCCTGCTCCATGGCTCCCACTTTCCTCACTTCCCCCTTTCCACTAAAGCCTGATGCTTTCCAAACCTGACTGGGGCTTTCTGCTTTGGTGTCTTCCAGTAGGTGGCACCTCCCAAGTGACATGACCTCCCCTCTCTCTCCAAAGACACACAATTGTGGTGGTGTCAGGGACACAAGGAAGTGCAGTAGGAAGTGCAGTAGTGCTAAGGATGGCCTCATTTTGCAGATGTCCATTCTTGCCCCACAGAATATTAACACTGGCTTGAAGCTTCTTGACTGTGTGACTTTTCTTCTGAGTCTCACGAGACTTCCAAATAGCCTGAAACCATATTGTTGGTAAAGCGTGGCCTGTGTTTGGAGAACATCTACTTACCCACTGCTTGGTGTTCATCATAAGTGCCAAAACACTGCAGCTACAGTTGTAGGGGTTACAATTCCCACCAAGCACACCAAAGTAGCCAGGGCAGAAGCAAAGGTCACGACCTCCCTTTTGGTTTTTGTTTTTCTCTTTTGTTTTTTAACACAGATGAACAGGAAGGGGAATCTCACTAGCATCGTAGACCGGGATTTTTTACTGCCTTTTGGATCAAGTTGTATATTCCCCGGGGCATAATGGATACAAGTGCTTCCATTCTCCAATTTGGAGAAAATAATATACTCTTTCCAAACAAATATAACAACATATACAAAAATATTCCTGGCATGATATCAAGAGAGTCTAATGAAAAGATCCAATATACTTTTGTTATTTTTCCAAATACCATTGTTAGCCACTGTTGGAAGGGGCTAATTCAATCTCAAGCTTTCAATTACCCTGGAGAGATTTTTAGAAACTTATTTGAAGTAAAATGATCATGGAAGAGGAAAGTGTAACACCCAGCCCACTCACTAGCCATTGTTAACTCCAGTGCACAGAAGCAACAACGTGGAGCTCAGAAGGGCTGCCTTTGCTTCAGCACCCGGGCTTGAGGGTCCTGCAGTTGTGGGACATACGGATGTGGGGCCCCGCCATATTTTTCTGAAGTGCAGATTTGGGGCTCACTCTAACTGCATGTGGGTAGTTACGACTCATTTTCCTTTTTAATTTACAACACAGAAGTGGATAATTAGTGAAAGATGCTGAATGGTGAACTTGGGGCATTCCAATAATAACCACAAATTATAGCCATGTTGTGATTTGATCACTGATACTGGGTTCTCACCATGTACTTGGCACTAGGTTAAGCACATTAAGGCCATTTTCTCACTTAACCTGTTCAACAGTCCTATTATTTTTCAAATTCTCTTCCTCCTCCTGCCATTCTTACCCTTTCACTGTTGCATTTTATTTTCCCCTCCAGCACATTATTTCCTATTCCCCTATATTTGGTTAAGCCCAGCCCACCCCAGTATTGGGGACCCAGGTGGGATTTCAACACTGATGTTGAGAGAATGTAGGAATCGTTCATTCTGACAATCGAATGCATACATATTTTGGTGGAGTGGGGAACCACAAAATGGCTACAAACCTGTTCTGCATCTAAAAGAGACATCGCCACTACCCAGCGGACAGAGTTCCGGCTCTGGCACCATCTCTGCAGAGCCTCCATGTACCAGGACACTCACCTGTGGCACAACTGCTTCTGTGTCTTCTGGCTGAGGTCGGTCACTGTCTACAACCTCTGTGGTTTCAGTATCCACCTTGGCCTCCTCTGCACTTGCTCCTTCCCCGGCAGGAAGTGCTGCCTTCTCCAGCTCAGCTTCTTCCACTGGGGCCCCTTCAGCTGCTGACACCAAGGTTCCAGCAGCCACATCAGCCTCAGTTCCAGGTGTGATCTGTAAGCCAGAAACCAAACAGGCACATCTGTATCTGCATCGGCCTTGACAGTCAGCTCAGCCCTTCTACTTCTCTCCCTTCTGCCAAGGCTCGCCAGGTTTCCAAGCTTTCTTTGTCAAGGTCAGATGCCCAGGATTTGGATACAGCAGAATCTGCCAATTCTGACTTTTCACTTCTTCCTGGGCACCTACCAATGCTACCCTCCTCAGGTTCCCCTACAGCAAGTTGTTGCAAGTGGAATTTGAATGGAAGTGACATAGCATTCCTGAAACATGACTCTTAAGGTATGGGTGGTCTCTATTTTCTCAGCATGAAAACAGATGACAGCAAGACCCTAGAGGACATCTGAGTCACAAAATGGAAGAGGCCTGGAACTGATTCCTGAGTCATGAAAGAGAACCACAAAAAGCATCCCCAACCTGCAGAGTCAGGATTTAGAAAAACTGAATTTCAGTATAAACTTCAAAATTTTCATGGGGAAGGTCCCAGAAGCTAAATCACATTTATGGAAACAAAATTAGGGAGGCTTCTCAATGAGATGCCTTACGAATGAAAAGAAAATCATTTTTTAAAATCAAATATGTATTATAATAAATGCCAAATCAGTTTTTGAATCCTTTACTGAGAGGAGCAAAAAAGGAAAAAATGAAGGTTTTGGTTCTAAGGTTAGAGCACAGTCCAAAGAAAAGCTTTTAAGCAGTATTTAAAACTTGCAGTAATGAAATACAGAAAATGCAATCAGAAATTTTAGTTTTAAACAAATTGGTTACGGAGTCCAAGTCTTTAACGAAACTCTAACATCGGTGTGACAGACTTGATTTGAGAGGTTTCAATAGGAAAAACGGAGGAAGGAGAGAATTCCATTGGTCTTATATAACAAGGATCATATTTCAAAAATTGATCTTGCTTTCAGATGTGATTAGCGTTAGCCATTCATTTTCTTTATTGAATAAGTTCTATCAAGTTTGTCCTATTAAATTAGGAAAGTCCTGCTGTTGCAGATATTATGTGTCTAGCCCAAAACACTGAGAAGGGCACTGGGGGTGCTGCTGAGTGGGCTCCAGAAATGGGAGACGGTGAAAGTGGTCACCCACCTAACGTCAGAACAAAGCATTTAAAAAAAACAAACAACTTTATGTCTAAAAATAGCCTGCGGCAGAATACATTTTTCTTTCTTTTAATGTATTTTACTGTGGGGATGACAAATGTTAAGAGCTATACTATTTTTTAACAGCCAAGTAGTAGTCATATTCCTGGACATTTACTTTCCTCTTATAAGCAGCTCCTATTATGAGAATTTGACTCTCCATGCAAGGTGTGCAATGATTCAAAATGCAGTCATGAGCCATGATATAACACTTTCTCTACCTTGTCAATAAAGTACTTGGGGGTTCAGAAAATAATCCTTTAAGCACCAAACAAACTTATTTAATGTGAATTATAAATAATAATTATTGAAATAGGATAACTGGTCTGGGGGTTTTACATTCTGGTGAATGAAAGTTCCCACAATAGAAATTTATTTAAAAATTTATGAATATTGCATCTGTTTTAAATAAACATCAGTGTTTTAATGGAGGTTATCATCGCCACTGTCAAGAGAGTAATAATCAGAACATAAATTAGGAGAGCATCTAAATTCCAAGAACAATGAACGACTGCTCTTAGCGTGACTGCCAGAAAAATCAACAGGCTTTGCCCAGTATCCGAAGGATCCCGCAAGCTTTCTTCAACCTTAGAAGAAACTATGCATAAAGACAACACACATGCAATGCGCTCACAGGCTCAAGTGTAGAAAGGAAGTTGCGTTGTGTTCTCATACTGCTAAGCTACTTATGCTTTCCAGCTATCTGGAAAATCACACCAATGGAGCAAACATCCCAGTGGTTTCAATAGCTTCGAAGTGGATGGACTGTATACACATGTAGGCATGTGGGCACCTGGGCAGCATGGACCACCTCACACATGTACGGTGAACACAGATATTGTCATGGATCAAAAAGCAGCCATAATATTATTTAAGAGGGTACTTCTATCGGTGACAATACACACACACATATACATTTTCATATGTATAACGTCCAACCACTTATTATTAGTCATTGGATTTTGCACTCGACTGATGTTTCTCCAGAAGAAAAGATGTTTCTGTATTGATGGCACTGGCAAAGGTAAACTTTAAAATTCACTCTGTACAAATAGGCCATTAATAAAGAGTTCTTATTTTATCTCTTGATCTCTATTTATCTATTAATATTGTTTTGTATCCGATTCTACTGTTGCAAGATAACCGTTATAATCTTTCCCTTGCTAAATAAACGGGCATTATTATCTGGACCTGATTGAGACACACAGTGTGGGTGCTGTGGTGCCGGCCACCAGCACGGGGTGACCAAGGGCTCTGTGCGCTCATGGTCACAGACTTCACAGGAGGGACTGACACTTCAATACTTACCAGATTTCTGTCACAAAGAGGCGGAATGTAACAGGTTGAAAGTTGTTGATAAGAATGATGGCAAATACAATTCACTAAAAATTGAAATTAGCAATGCTGGCAAAGGCAGGGTGCTAAGGGAACTGGCACTTAAACAACAGAAGAAAAGTCTTAATAATTTGAACAATCTACTTTAAGAAGGGAAAAAAGTAACTTCTCACATTTTCTGAATCAATGCATGATGAATTCCTATTTCTATAGCCAAAACGAACACTCTGAATTTACAGAGCATGAGAACATTACAGAAGCAGACAGCATAGACGGCTCCCTCATCTTTCTGGCTCCAGCAGTGCTCTGGTAATCAGAGTCTCGATCTCCCTTTATGCCTGGAATCTGGTCCACATTGTCCACTCTTATCAAAATAGTTCCACTTTAGATTTACTGACTGAAATAATAGAACAACAGAAAAATACAGCAGAAAACAGGAATCCATTTGCTTGAATTAGGTGTTAGGTCTAGAAAAAAAAAAGACTGAAAAGGTTTTCAGTAATAGACCAATTCCTCTTTTCATTATTAAATGTGTTCATTATTAAACCTGTTACATTATTAAATACATATCCAAATGTTACACATTTGGAAAAACCAATATGATAAATGACTACTGTTTTACTTTTAAGTGATATCTAGGGAGACCAGAGGATTGCAGCCATTGAAAATATGTCAAGACTTTGATAGTGTTATTGCAGTTTTTTCTTTACTCCAAATGTCAACAGAAATTATCCTCTTTTTTTTCTAAAACTGTACTATCTGTTAGCCAAACATATTTATGATGGAAAACACCTGAAGCAAAGAGAGATATAAAAAGTTCTCTGTGCTCTTGGGTATACATCCACAGGCACAAGGCACAAACAAGCACCCTGTCTATTGCAATCTGAATATTAATCACACAGAAATCACAGTTAGTTGGTGAGCCCAGCTCTCCTTTCGCCGCATCACATCTCACTGCTTGTGCTCAATAATAACTTAATAACCTAATAATAATAACCCTAATAAAACCTATTTCTCCAGCCAGAAAGTAATATGTTCATGGCATTTATGTCACATTCCTTTCAAACACCTAATGCAAAAATTCCTGGAAATGGAATGAAATGAATACAACAGTCTTAGTATCCTGCAAAGTATGGAGACAGAACTGGGTGACAAAACTAGCCAGTCCCTCTAGGACATGTCTCTGTCCCTCCAGAGATGGCAGCCCCAGACACGACCACAGAATCGGTAATCTCTGGACTTTGGTTTCATTCATTCACTTTTTGCTTTCTTGGCAATATTATCAGTAGTTCTGAACAATGCCTGAAAAGCAGCTTGCCGCTTGTGTAAGTGGTCTGAATCCAAACAATGGAAGAGATTCCCTAGTGCGAAATCCCATACTTATCCATAGGGGAATTTTAACTGAAAATAGGTACAATTTCTGATTATAAAATAATGGATATCTTAGATTTAAAAATAATGAAATAACTTGTGGTATCCTTTGATGTATTTGTTTTTCTATTGCTTTTCTGTACTTACCTGGGCTTTGTCTATTTCACAAAACATAGATCATGTTTCTTAGAAAAATTCTATCAGCGATGACATAAAACTGAATTGTTTTTTCTATTAAACAATTTTACCACTGAACACTAGTTGACATCCAGTTTTTAAATGTTATACATTACACTGTTAAAGAGATCTGGGTTTGGAACCACATTTACAGCAATTACGGAGGTTATACACATCTAAATGATTAAAACACTAAGAATTGTTCTCTTTATTTGTCATGTCTTTATTGAAGACTTTTTTGGTTTTCCCCCAGTATTTCACTATGAAAAAAATTAACACTGACAAAAATGGAATCATACAAATGAACACCCCCGTGGGTCTTCAATTGTCAAGTTGCTGCATTATGACTTCTATTGAGTATGTTGACTTTGATGCATCTT
This sequence comes from Galemys pyrenaicus, assembly GCA_019455555.1. Taxonomy (NCBI): domain Eukaryota; kingdom Metazoa; phylum Chordata; class Mammalia; order Eulipotyphla; family Talpidae; genus Galemys; species Galemys pyrenaicus. Next base: position 4,830,975 of record JAGFMF010011718.1, on the reverse strand, counting down.
TAATCACAACATAGCTTCATAAAATGTTTTTCAGAAACTCTATGGAGATGTTATAACCCTTAAATATATTTGATAATGCCTTTCTTCTTGGGGTATAACTACTAACTTGGGGTAGAATTACAACAATGTGCTTTTTTGGTGTTCAAAATCTAAGTTCCAACAGTTTCTGGCCTTGAGTACTGAAAAGGACAAGTCTAAGGCCTGCCTATTGTAGTGCATTTATTTTCCAATATAGATGCTTCCAGAACTATTTTTTGTAAATCTTGTATTCAAACATTTTAAAGGATAGTACTTTTCGATGCTGCTCCATGACTAATTTTGCCTTTTGTTGGGGACATCTTATGATCTGCATGCAAATTCCTTCCACTAGGGAAACTTCAATCAAGAGTGTTTTCTCATTTGACACTGGCTACCACACTTCTACCACAGCTTGGACAGTCCCTCTTTTAGGAAGTGTAATTACCTCCATTCATCACTTTGGTTTTGGGTCCACACCGATCTGTTTGCACTTTTTTGCTGCAAACGCCTTTTTTGCTTTGAAGACCTCTCTGGCCTCCCATCACTAAGGAAAGGCTCTCCACTATTACTGCTGGCCTTCACCACTTCTCATGGAAATTTAATTTTGATATTACACTAATATTACATTCCCTCCTCTTAAAATCTTTGCTTCTATCATCAAGTGCAACCTTTTTTGTGTCTCAAAAGGGACTCTATGTCAGTGTGGCTACCTTATGATTGTGCAATCTTTCATTTTTTTGTTCATAGAATCAAGGTGGTCATGAATTTAATGACAACCAAAAAGACAATCTTCAAATATTTCATTTGTACTTTTTTATTCCATAAGGAAAATTTAAACTCTGTATCTGTTATGTAATCCTTGCTTTGAGTTGTCTTTTTTAATATACATTTTACATCATTCTTCATTTCGGTACATTGTATACTTTGTCCTCTCAGGCCACCAATTCACCCATGTCCCGTCACCATAGTTCTTTGTGCTCTTCCCACCTGTTTTGTTCCTTCCTCCTCATCCCCTGAAGAATATCTCTGATTTATGTTATCTGTTGATTTTGATTGTAATTATTTTTTCCCTAATCCCTTTTTGTTTCCTCTACATTCCTCCTATTAGTAAAACCATCCAATATTTGTCTTTTCCTTTCTGGCTTATTTCACTGAGCATAATCCCTTCCAGCTTCATCCATGTTGCTGGGAATGACATGAGTTTATTTTCTGATTGCTGTGTAATATGCCATTATATGTATATACCACATATTCTTGATCTAGTCATCTATTTTGGGGCATTTGGGTTGTTTCCATAGCTTGCCTATTATATAAAAATGCTTCAGTAAACATAAGAGTGCAGGTTATTTTAAAAATAAGTTTGTTATCTAAAATTAGCTGAAATCTCTCTAAGGCCTAATGTTTCCAAGAGACATAGATACATTTCCTTTTTTTCCATTTCATTCTTTCTATAGACACTCACAGATGTCCCTTTTAAATATGAGCTAGGGGAGAAGTCATCAAGTGTCCCATCAAAAATTGCCATCTCTCTTGAATCCCCAAAATCTATGGGTCAAAGGACACAGTGTGAGAGCAGTGTGGGTCAAGACATGGATGCATCAAATGGGGGATATTAATAGATGTCTATCTTCTATGGTTGGAAAAGTCATGATTTCTGCTTGTCAAGCAAAAATGAGTAATGACTTTTCTGACAACCCAATATTTGGGGTGGAATGGACAGAACTCTCATGTACATTTCTATGCTAGGCCCAGTTACTAAACTTTAAGTATTTGCTCATGCCTTGGTTTATGAAAAATTCTCCTGGACTTTGTTAGTACTTCTAGAAAGTAGTACTATTGATGCTTTAATGTGTTTTGAATATTGAAGTATAAGGAACATTAAAATGAAAAAAAATGGTAAAAATGAATCTGATATATTTTTTTGTGATTTTTTAAAAATGTTTTCAGTTTTCTCATTCTTCAATTAGGTGCTCCTAAGATATAGTTCACTTAAAATACTCCTAGGGTAAATGACATAAATGAAGAATAATATGTGTACATGTAGGTATGTGTGTATATGTTCATATATCTATATATAGATGTGTGAATATATATTTAAATTTGAACTAAAATGGTATACTTCCAAGTATAGCTTGGAAGGGACATTTTATATTCAGAGTCATAGACTAACCATCTTTCTAGCATTAGCTTTTGACAGAAGATTTCAGGAAGAGGCTGGTTGGATTGAATTCCTCTACATTAATTTTACCATTAGTCTTCCATATTTCATGGTCCAGAAAGATACGTATAAAGTTGTCAAGTAGAAAAGAAGCCCATCGAAGTGTATCTGGCTTTGTCCATTGCACTGCAGAGTTCCAACTGAGAATACCTGAAAACTGGGTACTTTGGACAGTCCTACCTAGTTCACAAGTTTGAAATGAAGATGACCTCCAAGCTGGAAAGACCATAGGGCACATCTAAGCCAGTGCTCTCATTTTACAAGTGAGGACATATGATGTGTTCAGAGTAGCACTGGAGACAGAGCAGCAGATCTGCATTTCACAATGACTTTTCCACTAATGAGCACTGAAGCTGGAGTGACCCTCTCAGTTCCTCTTGGAAAGTAACAAAGAAAAATAAATATCACAGTGGGAGTCCAGGCCACCCTTGCCTTTTCCTGCCTACCTTTTATAATGGATCTGAATTGAGCTCTTAGCTTGCCTGAAGGTGTTATTATTTGTGTGAACATATATTTCTGTGAACAAACAGATTCTTCAGGATCTGTTTTAAAGAAAAGTCCACAAAGCAGCTAGGGTCATTAAGGTACCAAAGACAGGTTGGGGACTGGTGTTTCTCTTCATATACAAACTGTATTTAGAAGAACACTGTCTATGATGATATTCCTACAGCTTGACTGTGGGCTAAGTCCTCGCACAGAACAGGGAGCTTCCAGTGTTGCTCCTTAACAGTTGGCATTCGGCTTTTCAAATCTCATTTGACATATCTATACATTTCCTTTCTAATAAAGGAAATTATTGGGTTTTCCTTCCCCCTAACCTTTGTCTCACTCATCTTTTTCAATCTACTCTCCTAATATTACCTGCAGTCCCATCACAAGCCACGAGCAGCTGGTCCCTGAGCAACACGACTCTGGTAGCAGTGTTTCCATGGTAACATGTTAGCATTAGTGCCATACTTTCTTTAAAAATTAAAGTCTTCTGAAGAAACCCCAAAGATAATCAAATTTTGGTTAGTTCAGACTTTAAGATTTAGCAGAATATTCAATAACAACACCTTCGTGGATCTAAAGTTTTAATTAGAGATTTATTTGCAAAGCACGTATCTTTTGGAGTAAAGGTAAATATGTCCTGTATAGTCAGAGAGGGGAACACGAGCAAGTAAGTGCTAGTTTGGGGAGTTGTCAAAATAGACCGCCATGATGGAGGGCAAAAATAGTTTGTTAAACAGGTACTTTAAGGAAAACACCTTTACAGCATCATAATAAATGGCTTACCTTGTCTGGCCAGGCACATTATCTCTGAATGATAGATAAAGTATTTGCTTCCACAAAAGGACCCAGGCTCAGGTCGGCAGGAGGAGGAGACAGGACTGCCAGACATATCCAGAAACCAGACCAAGATGGAAGTTTCGACATTCACTGCAAGTCAGTAAGTGTCACCATGTTCTACCGGCAACACTCCCAGTCATGACCCGGCCACGACCACACGTGTTGTCCATCCCTGTGAGGACTGAGACACCGGAGAGCAGTGTGGGGCTTGACTCTTAAGGAGGGGTGGGGATAGCGATTGCTCTAGAGAAACTCAGCTTCAGCTCTCTGAGTAGACCACAGCATTGGTAGATAAAACCTACCCCATGGTGGTTTGTCAGCACAACTGCCTGGCAAACAGAGGCTAGGAAAGTTATAAATAAAGGGTGTTTTCACTACCACAAGGGATTTGGAGATCTAAACCTTTAAAAGTAATAGACAGGAGATTTTTGAGAGCAGGAAGAAACAACTTAAGAATTTATCAAGTTCAGTCCTCTTAAAGAAAGATGAGAAATCTGACATAGAAAGATAAAATAATCTTTCCAAGGCAGCTTCATGGGCTAGCCAGTTTTTCTACAAATAACCAAGTCAGTCCTTCCAAAACATCCCCTTTTTAAAAAAAAAAAAAAAACTTTTTTTTATTTATTTATGCATATAAGGACTTGGGTACAGGCCAGAGGTGTATGTGTAGGGCAGGTGAGAGGATTCACCAGAGACAGAGTGGGAAAGAGAACAGGCAGATGAACTGAAATACACTGCTGAGGGGAGCAGCTGGCGAGGCAGGAGAGGTCTGCTGTGCCATGTGGGTCCCCTCCCTGGCTGGGGATTGAACTCATGCCTCAGTGGCTGGCAATAGCTTGATTGTGCTAAGACTCAACTCCTGTGCCACCAGGGAGGCCCCAAAACATCCCTTTTGATACTTACTGTGAATGTATTGTAAAATTTTGGGGGGACCACCAGCCGGGTCTAGCAGGCAAGAAGCAAAGCCAACCTCATTGACTTAAAGTGTAAACAGGCTCCATCTTGTCGCCTGTGCAAGAGTTCTGCTTCCTGAAGTAAAAACTGTCTTTTCACTCACTGATGACCAAGGAGACAGATAAAGAAGACTTAACAACCACAGAAGTACCCTGTCTTTGCATCTCTATAACACTTTCCTCCGAAAGGAAGACATTAAATCTTGCATTGCCTTCCTCTAGCCTTAGCATATCTTCAGGTGTCTTTAACTAAAAACAACTTAGAAGCCCCTCTGTTTTAAATGTCAATGACTCATTGTTCCTACTTCTATAAATGAAATTAAAACTTGTGTTGATTAGAACAGCTCTCACAGAATAAAATCTGTCAGAATGTTTCCTGGTTCAAATCTTCACTTTATCTAATAAACCCTTATTAACTATTAGAGACAATTTATTTCAGTTAATGCTATTTTACTGCCAAAATGGGGAACCAGGACACATGCTGCCTCAAGAATTGCAAGGCTGACTATACGAGCATTTCTGTTTCATTCTGGCCCTTCAGCCACAGACCATTAACACCTGCCAAGTCTCAGCACTTGTTCTGGTTGGGCCTGGAGTCAGCATGGCGGTTTTCAGTTTGATCGTGACCTGATGACTTTAATTAGATGTGATTATGAAAGTATTCCATAGAAGTGCTTTGAGAAAACCTGCTCTTGTTAGAAACATGCCGTCTGGAATAGTCAAAAGATGAATATCTGTGGAATAAAATGCCAGGAATTGAATTTCATGTCATTGCTTTCTGGGTATATGATCTTGATTAAACCACTTACACTCTTGTGTCTCAGTTTTTTACCTGTAAAATGCACTAAGATACCTGCATAATATTTTATAGGGTTGCTGTGAGGTAATGCACATCAAATTCTAGCACTTGGCAGTATCTATTATTAAAATATAGCTCTATTGATCAGAACTAAACCCTCTTGGTGTTTCAGCCACTTCAGGTCATACCCTGCAATTCTCAAGGGCAGCATCTGAACTGCTGGAATTGAAGACAATTTGAGAAAAGGAAGGTCTCTCCGATCTCAAATCAAGTACTTTTTCCTGATGATGCTCATGTTCACTACTGAGAAGTGGTCTATATAATGGGCCTTTCTCCTCTGGAGGAGCTGAAAGGATGGAGAACACAAGAAAAGGCAAGAAGAGGAGGAAGAACTATAGCACACACTGGCACTGGTATGGGACGTTCGATTTCACATAATCCAAGACCAAATAAATGTCAGCAATGTCACCCAAGCAGTGGGATAGTCAAGTCAACAGAAAACATCACAAGGGTTCTGTCAGGTCTAAATTAGAGTAGGTCTGGAATTCATGGTGGGGACGGTAGGCAGAACTGTCTAAGCAGTTCTGCTCTTAGAATTGGTGATCTACTGAGACGAAGACCAAGAATGGTTTCCATTTGGGCTTGTGAGTTAAGCTGCAGATGCACTAAGAGAGAATCAAGTTTTTATGCCCTGAAGTTAATTACAATGAAAGCCATATTAAAAAAGGAAAAAAAAGTCAAGCCAATACAAAAGTATCTACTGAGCTAGACACATAAGGTCATATATTTATGATTCTATTTATATGAAGTGCTTAGAAGACAGAAAATAGAAGGGGTTGGGATGAGACAATGGTTCAAGGTTTTAACTTGGGATGATGAAAATGTTTTGGGACTAGAAAGAGGTAGTGATTGCTCAACATTACAAATGTATTAATGTCACTTGATTTTTTTATCTTGAAAATATAGATTAATTTTATGCTTTCACCTGAATTTTAAAAAGGTACACCAAAAATAACACCTAAAAATCACTAAACACCCATCAACCATAAATGGTTTCTCAAAAGTGAAAGAATAATCTGAAACATGATGTTCATGTTCACGTGTTACTACAATTACACTCTGAACAAATGATAACATTGTAAAATCCTCCTGTGGGTTTGAATGAGAAGGGGCTTTGGCATATTAGAACACAGGAAGCAGAGGAGATGGTCTGTATGTGCTGTTGAGCAGTCGGCAGGTGGTTGATGAACATCTACATTCATGTGCAAACAGCGATGCCCCCATTCTCCAGATGGGACTGACCCAAGAGGCCCAGACCAAACATTCTGTTGGAGGATGGGGTCAGGATTTGTTCACTACCTTCTGATATTTTAGCCCTGGCTAATGCCATCTCTTCCCTGTCACTTGATGCAATGGTAGAGAAAAAGAAAGATCTAGGCTTAATCACTTCTGCCATATATATTAATATATTGTATATATCTCTGCAACTCATCTCATTTTTATATGACATAATGGACACTTGATACTTGGTAACTACTCATATTGCTCACTGGGAAACAAATGAATCCAGATTCTGGGGGAAAAAAAAAATCCAGATAGATAGATAGCTGTCAGAAATATATAGATATAGATCTCTATATATTTATTGATTTAAATCAGTCTTGACAAACCAACTTGAAATTTTTAAAAAAACAAAAGAGACAAAGCCAAAAATAGCACCCAGAGTAATGGGTTAGTAGTTTATCTTCAGGGAAGCACTACAAATCTTTTTTTTTTTTTAAGATTTATTTATTTATGCATACAAGAACTGGGACACAGGCCAGAGGTGTGGGGGTGAGAGGATTCCCCCAGAGACAGAGCAGGGAACAGAACAGGCAGATTGAGTGAAATACACTGCTGAGGGCAGCAGCGTGTGAGACAGGAGAGGTCTGCCACGCCATGTGGGGCACCTCCCTGGCTGGTTGCAGGGATCGAACTCCTGCTGCAGTGGCTGCGGTTTGCTTCATAGTACGTTGCTTAACCCATTGCGCCACCAGGGAGGCCCAGCTCTACTAATTATAAAAATCTTTGTTTTGACAGTGATGCTATTCCTAAATTTATTTATAGCACATTATTTTCGGAAGTAGACAAAAGTTAGAGGTATTGGTCTATTCCTCCTCATGTGAAGAAAAAATTTCTTGACCAGAATTTAGAGAAAACTAGGACTCTGCAAGCATTTGGATAAATGTGAGTTAAAATAATCTTTGCTATTTAGCCTAATTCTCTGATATATAATGAAACAAATATTGACCATACTTTTGTATCTAAGGAAAATAATTATTTTCATAACATGTTAACATTTGGAGACATAACAATGTTGGTTTTTAAATGGCCTCTTGTCAATATACTGATAAAATTTGGTGTGATGCGAAAAACAAAGATAACATTGGCTCTGTGGAGAATAAAACAACGAAAAATATAATTAAACTTTTCTTGAAAGCCCCAGGTTTCTTTGTGAACCACTGCTAAAACTTCCTTGTTTTAAGGTTACATTTGCCTCTTTTTTTTTTTTTAACAAAAGCCCATAGACTTCACTTCAGATGAAATGTATTAATAACTGTGTGGTGACATTTTGGCAGCAAAATGGATGACATTAAAAGGTCATGGCAACCCAGTCCTGACGGATGACAACCACAGGCAGCCTGTTAATTAAGGATACAGCATGGATTTTTGATATATATACAACTAAATAGCACACATTTAGCAAGAAAACAACCTTTCCTTAGGAAAAAGAACCCTATATTATATTGGATTATTATGACCATAGAAATATATTCTTTGCAATACTATCTTAAGTGAAAGAAAGAACACAGGCAAGAATTAAACTTCATCCAAGTATGCCAATTTTAAAAACATGGGAGGTGGTCACTTGTGATGAGTATTAGGCAAATGCAACTAATATAGCTACTCTGTCTTAGTTAACATTCTTCCTACTCTATTTTAATCTGTATGAGGATAGATAAATGACTACCTGGACTTTTTCTTCTTGGAGAGGATTGGCTTAGAAGATGAGTTCTGGCTCAAGGGGTTGAGGGGTGCACTGTAGTGCTTCCATAGTCACTGCAGCGTGAATTCAATCCCTGGCCAGGGGATCCAGAGGTGACCCACATGGCATGGCAGACCTCTCCTGCCTCACCTGCTGCTCCCCTCAGCAGTGTATTACAGTCAATCTGCCTGTTCTCTTCCCCACTCTGTCTCTGGTGAATCCTCTCACACCCCCCAGCCCCTGCACCTCTAGCCCCAGCTCTTGTATACATAAATAATAAACACATCTTTAAAAAAAAAAAAAAGATGAGTTCTAGACCCGCAATTCTTACATCACCTCCCGGTCTCAGCAGCTGCCCGAACCCTTCACCAGACTCTCAAATGGCCTAGTACTTCAAAGTGTCTATTTTTTTTTTTTATTCTTTAAAGTTCACCTAAAAGTTTTAGAATACAAGTATCTTCTCAGTGAAGAAATCTTCCAAACCTCTCCCAACATTAAGAAGCTAGTTTCAGTGATGTTTGTACTACAGTTTGTTAAGTACTGTTACATAATCACCTTTGTTTGAAAAGTTAATAAATCTTAAAATATCATCAAGTATACAGGAAAGCATGTGACATATTTTAATATACTTTATATATATAAACTTGTATATAAATGTGTTATACATATGATAAAATACATGATGTAATAGAGGTACTTGATAATTGGTAACTACTAATATTGTTCACTGGGAAACAAAGGAGCCCAGATTCTGGGGGACAAAAAAACCACTTATATGTGCTGTTAAAATAAGCCTGAGGTGAAAAATCTCTCATAATTCTTTGAGCAGGAGTCATGAAGAATCAAAGTGAGTCATGTAATCTGTTGCACGGCATCAAACACGCTTGCACAACCATGGATATTATGGCAGTGAGTCTTACACTGAATAGATGGGGTGTGGAATAAACATGGCTTAAAAGCACTGGTAAAGATAGGTCTATGTTGCTGTTCAAAAATAGAAATTGAACAAAGAACTTTCAAAACTAAAGCCATTTCTAACCCAGTATCTATACCTAATCGGATCTTCCTAGATCCCAGGCATCACCCATACTGCTGTCTGTCCTGAGGACGGAGCGCAAGGGAGACAGCTCCTAGCTTCACTCTGTTCAGTCCCTACCCAAAAATTCCAAAGCAACCAAGTGTTAGGCTCCAGATGTTGGGCTTCATGAAGTTATAGGGGCTTCAAGATATTAGTCTTAACATAAGAGCTGATATATGCAGGTACTTCAAGATTTAAATCTGAAAGACAATATATGTAAATGGCAATGAATCTGGCTCAAGTTCTGGTTATTTAAAAAAAAGTTCTCTTTAGGATATAATAGTCAAAAGATGTGTTGGTAGTATTGCCTTACCAACAATCTGTTATTTGAACAGCTTGTTGTTCAGGTTGTTCAAGTTCACGCAGGCTTAGATAGATCTTAATTATGGACTGGTGTGTGTATCCACTGTCTTAATCCCATCCAAAAATAAAGATCTATGGGGCAGTCACACGTATGAGGTTCTTCTGCTGTGTTTTAACACAGTTGTAAGAGGTTCACGGCAATACAACAGTTAAAGAACTTTCAGTTTAAGTTGTGTACATTTTAAAAATGTAAGATTTTTACTGTATATTGACGCCATAGTGTGATTCAATACATTTTTTGTAATTTAAAAAAATAAAACTTTGAAAGTCAAAAATTCAATTCTACCTCTCCCTTCCTTTCTTAATAATCTTAAGCTAAACTGGGTCGACAGATTACAATGTGACACCAACTGAAAATATCCCATCTGCACTGCATTTTCGAGATGAGCAGTGAATTTGGTAGTGACAGAAAGAAATATACTGGACCCCCTGTCAATGTAAGTCCATGGAACAAGCAGTGCTTCTAGAAGAGATGCAATCTAGCGGAACACATTTCTTTTTTTTCCTATAGGACTTAGTTCACTTTATCTTTATTATTTTTTAAGATTTATTTTATTTATTTATTTATAAATACAAGAACTGGGGTGTAGGCCAGAGATGCAGGGGGCAAAGAGGATTTGCCAGAGACAGCGTAGGGAGCAGAACAGGGAGGTCTACTGAAATACACTGCTGAGCAGAGCAGTGGGAGAGACCGGTGAGGTCTGCTGCACCACATGGGTTAGCTCCCTGACTGGGGATCGAACTCATGCCACAGTGGCTGGCAATAGCTTTTTAGTGCTGAGATTTTAACCCTTGTGCCACTAGGGAGGCCAGCACTTTATCTTTAAATGGAAAATATGGTCATTTTTCCTGAGTTGGTCTTAATTTGTATTTTCAACATATCTTGCCCTACTGTTTACTTTTTTACTCTATGAATAAACAATGGATTTGACAGATGACAGGTAAAATGACCTTGGGCATTAACAGCAAGACAATTAGCTTCTGTTTCTCTGGTTGTCTAATCTAGGCAATGTTATTTTTGGAATAGGGAGACTGGTTTTCTTCTTTGTACAGATTCTATGTAGGCTGCAGTAAATGTTAACTCTGATTAAGATTCTTGGGAGACATGGTGGCTGCATTGCATAAATAAACTTTCATTCTCCATGATATTTTTAATCGAATGTTCCTTAGTATTCATCTATACATTCATGGGTGTTACCCTGCCCCCCAATTTGCCACTATGCAGACGGAGCCCACCCCCATCTGTGACGTGGTGAGTGTGGCTAGATGGCTATACGGGCAAGTGGAGCAGGGAGAGAGCAGACAGACAGGTGGATAGGTCTCTATGCTTGCAAAACTTACATTCTCAAGGTCCCTCAAGTCAGAACCACACTTGATTTTTAGCAAATGGTTAAATATACAGGAGTCCTTATATGTCATGGACTTGTGAAATGGAATTGCAATCCATCACTGGGCCTTACACAACCTACAAAACTAAGAGGCCAAGAAAGTGATTAACCTTCTGCTTATCACCTGAAGTTGGTGCCTAATGGAAGGCACATCTCCAGGTAAATCAAAGAGTCAATCTGCCCGGTTATTTGTGAGCTTTACATCACCATCTGCTATGAATGGCAGAATATTAGAAATTACCGAGGCAGTCTTTTTTAAAAAACTAAATCTGTGGCCACATGATAGTTTTCTCTCAATCGTAAGATCAGGTCTTTGAATATTTCCCTTTTAAAAAGTAAAAGGAAAGGGCCTCCCTGGTGGTGCAGTGGGTTAAGCAACGCACTATGAAGCAAACCGCAGCCACTGCAGCACGAGTTCGATCCCTGCTGCCGGCCGAGAGGGGACCCACATGGCGCAATGGACCTCTCCTGCCTCGCCCGCTGCTCCCCTCAGCAGTGTAGTTCCATTGATCTGCCTGTTCTGCTCCCCGCTCTCTGTGGTGAATCCTCTCACCCCCCTCCCACCCACACACACACACCTCTGGCCTGTACCCCAGGGCTTGATTGCATAAATAAATCTTTTAAAGAAAAAAAGGAAAAGGAAAATGAGTCATTGTCAAAGGAATGAAATCTGCTTGAACCTGGGGAGTCATGGCAGATATAGAGGTGACTTGGCCCAATGAGAAGGAGAAATGGATCACGATGAGGTGAGCATGGCTGCGGCAGGGGAGGAGGTGAAGGGTGGGGGGGAGGCGGCGCTCACCACTGCCCCCTCCACTGGCGCCTCCACCGCGGTGTCCAGTCCAAGGTCCAGCCCAGCAGCAGGTGTGGCAGCGGCAGGGGGCTCCTCCGCTTTCGGCTCTGAGGGTAGAGCCTGTTCAGATTCAGCCTTTGATTGTTTGTTTTGAGGGTTAGAGGAAAAAGACTCAATATGTGAACAGATAGCATCACAAAATACTGGTCAATTAAGATTTTCTTTCTCATCCTACAGTTCAATAGTTCATTAAGCCTGTGCTGGATGAAAACCCCACCTTTGGCATTGCGAACCTGAAAAATCCAGGATCGTACTCTTACTCAGCTTTAGTTTTACAGCCATCAAGAACTGTCATTTCTTTTGAAGTTAAGCAAAGACTTAGCATGTGTTATTCATTTTACTTACTTGCAATATTTTGATTATTCAGGTCATTATGACATCGAGCAGAGATCTTAAAATGGTACTTCCCATTATTTAGCAGAGAGAGCAGACCCTAAAGGTCTACCTTTGCCAGATGGAAGGAGTGAGGAAAAGTTCAAAGGGCACATGATTCTGCTCTTCTCCCATCTGTTGTTAAGTACTGTACACACAAAATTGAGGGGTCCCCCTAATATTCATACTAAAATACATTAATCTTCATGAATAGGTCACTACTCACCTATTTGCCAATGCCAGGCTGGGGGGAACAGACCCAGCTACCTTGCCAGCAGCCACCAGAATCATACTTGGCCACCTGCAAGTTCTTATTTAGTCTCTTATTTCTTCTTCCTCCAACAAAACCTTAGCCATCAGTTTGTTTGATATAATAAAGTAATTCTTTAAGGAGCCATAAGGCAGTATTCTCCATTAGAGATTAACTTAGATTCTTCTAATTGTGTGGACGAGAACGTGGTCCTTTAGTCCTGCTGTTACCAATATGTATTCTGATTCTAATTCCAATTCTAATCAGGCCTCTGTAATCTCTTAGCTCAAGAACTTTTTCATTTTAAAATTAGCAATATTAAATAATAGGCCATTAAAAATACCACAGCCAATGCATGTTACCATGGCTACTGAAAATGTTCCCTAGTTTTATTAATATAAATAAGCATATTTATTTATCAAGATTATCTTACTGAATGGAAGCCACTAGATGGCACATTAAGATTCTTTTCCATCAAGACAATTAAATTGTAAAAAGTTTAGAAGTGTTTTCCTAGAAGAGAAATAAGTTTCTGAAAAATAAACCTTGGAAAAATAAGTGTGAAGTCTTCCCAACTAACCATAAGAAAACAAAAGTCACTTCTTGTTCTGCATGTACAAGTCAGAGCATGTGACATGCCCCATGCAGAAGTGAGGGAAAAGTTTTGCTAAGAATACAGACATGGATAATAAATAATAAATAGCAAGTACTGGGTAAATATACAAAATATTTTATCTTGTGGCCCCCACCAAATCCTCCATTGTGAACATGATTACATGTCCTTCTTTTCAAAGGGCATAATAAAACTAAAGGATACTTTGGTATTTAAGTACATAGAAAGTTGATATTTTTATGGACTTTTATAACTTTCAAGAGGTGATCTGGTGTAATTCTTAAGGAAGAATGAGATAAAATTCACTCTAACACACTTTTAGGAGTCCTTTATAGGAAATGATTTCATTTTTATTGTTCAAAAAGAATTATCTTCATAATGGAATGTTTTCCTAGCAGTCAAAAGATACTCTAGGCTCTCAGGGTATAATCTTACCATTTTGGAAGTTAAGGTGATTTGTTCTGAGAGTATGTTAGCAAATGACCAACCCAATGAAAGGTATAAAGGGTAATTTAACGAAGCACTAAGATAGCCAGCAGCAGATGGCTGACCCCTGGAATTGATGCTATGGAGGAAGCTTGGAATCAGATGAAGAGTTAGGAGAAGTTTCAAAAATGAGTCAAATAAATGTATCATGCATTTAAAAAACAACAATGCAAAGACAACTTATAAGAAATATTTGCATGAAAATTTGGTTTTCTTGAGTCTGATGAAATTTTGAAGTTACCTAAAGACAAGAATAACTACAGTGATCTCCTGTATCTGTCAAATTGTGTTTTGCTTGCTGAAATTAGACAACACAACAGAAGTACAACATGAAGAGGAAAAAATTATTATGTTCCCCAATGTCTCAATAGTTCCCCCAACATTATATTGCAAATTCAATTCTAGAGGGATAAATAACCCCCTTTGTGATGAGTTGTATAAATTATGATAGCCTATATGAAGACAGCTTCTCAAACTTGAAAATAGAAATCATCCTATGATTCCTTCTCAGGTAATGTAAAATTGTAAATATTTTGACAAAACGAAAAGAAAAACACAGGTAAATTGTGAACAGTATCTTTTGATTTAAACTCATCCTGTTGATTGTACCCTGCTTCCACGATTTCCTTTTTTTTTCCAGAGGGCTCCTCCTTTGACAGACACTGTACAGGGATGATACCATGCCATACTGTTTTGAAGTACTGTAATGATTTTCTGTTGTCTGCTGGAGGAGCGCTCCCTATACATCACAGGAAGTTACACTATATTGGTGACAGCAGGAGGCCACAACAATTTAGCTCTAAGACTCAGAAATTAAATTCTTCCTTTAGAACAAAATGAATAGTGTAGCCTCAGTGAACAATTTCTAGTATCCTCCATGAGAGGATGATGGTAGACAGGTCACCATAGAGGAAGAGAAGGGTCAGGAGAGTGGGGTGACAGTCTAGTCACATTCCAGTGCGGCATTGCTGCTGGATTCCTGCTTCTCCACTCCTGGCGGAACTAATTTCATCATAACTTCAAAAGGCCATGGTAGTAACTATAAACTATCAGTAAGGTTTGCACATTTAAAAGGATTTAAACTTGTTCAAGGGCCTATGAGGCCATTTGATGTGAGCGGGGCAGATGCACAGCTGACTTCCAACTTAATCCTCCATTTTGCTCAACAAACCAAATGCGGGAAATCATCCTGCTCCTGACGTGGTCCTGAATAATCCCAGTGCATTAGAGAGGAGGGCTCACTGTGAGTTCTCACTCTCTCATAGGGCAGTCAGTACTGTCACATTTCCAGTACTGGCTATGATAGAGCTAAGCTGCCTAGTGAAAAGAAGGTACTAGGTGCTTCCTTCAGAAAATATCAAGGGAAGGGGAGGCAACAGAAGCTCCAAGAGCCAGCTGCAGACAGAGAGACATTCAGAGAAATTTAAAATAACAGTGAATTCTATGCCTGGATATTCTGCATCACAGTAGTAGGAGCGAGTTTATAATTGAACTCACCACCTTTTACTTTATACCAGTATTTTTCTCATTTACAACTGATAATTAAAAATCTCACCCTTAGGTATTGATATAATCCTAAGAATCACAAATAAACCTGTAACGCCTCCTTATACTCTCTCATACAATTTCTATTTCAAACTTTTAAATGTATTTGCAGGTCACACAGGCTCTGCTTTTCACCTTATTTCCCAGAAGGCAAAAGTACGACAATATGGACAAGGTATTAGAGACACATTTGCCTTTGAAAAAGCCAAATAACCTTTAAGACATACTTCTCAGAGCAGAATTCCTTACACTTAAAAATGAAATAATTTACAAAGAAAACTTCATTGTACTCAAATCCAATTCCAAACTTCTACTGTGAGTCAGGAGCTGGGGTAGTGTTCCTATGGGAAACCAAATGAGCTACAAAGAACCCTCATGTACTAACTTACAAAAAGCAAAATCCTATGTGTGTGTGTGTCACTGACAAGTTCATAGTGACCTGTTCAGGGTCTTCTAATTCAACTATATTAGCAAGCTGCCACTATAAAGGATGCACATCATAACTGCAACATTGCATTGTAAGTCTCCTCTGAAAGTGTGATCCCAAGCCTCAGAATCACACACAATATCGTAAACCAATATCACCTCAATAAAAATAATTAAAAAGAAATCTCTTCTGACCCCAGGAGTAACTCTTTATGCTTCTTCCTCACTCCCCAGCTGAGCTCTCCTACCATTTCACTTGGCAGCAAAGTAGGAATCACATCTCTACAAAGCATTGCTGTTTTCTATAATGAAGGGAGGAGATGAGAGATGAGGTAGTTTCAAGTTCAGGAAAAAGTAAGTAGCTATTTTGAAGCAATTTCATTTTCAGTACTGTAGTTTATGGGACGGTCACATGGAAACATCCATGTCTTCAGTGCATTTACTCTGGTTCCACTGAGGCCCAGAATTAGGAAACCTGGATTTTTGCTAGGATCACCAGGCCTTTACAAATAGAATAAATCACATTATAAACCACACTGATATCTTTCTGAAGCTTCCTTCCTAGTGGTGGCGACAGAAGCCACATTCTGTATATTCAAGCTCTAGATAACCAAGAATGACCACCCTTAGAATATTTAGTAGTAACCAATGACCAAGCACATGATTCAAAATCAACTTACCATGTTGCTGATCTGATCTGTCTGCATAGTGAATAATGAAGTGTCCTGTGGCTGAGAATTGGGACGGAAATAGCAGATTAAAAAATATTAAGAGTCCAGATACATATATATATGTGTGTATATATATATCATCTCCCACCAGATACATATATATCATATGTATATATATATCATCTCCCACCAATATTTGTCAATAAATAATTATAAAGATTTATAATTCCTTATTTTAAATCATAGAAACAAAAGATTCAAAAGAATTCTTGGTCCACAGCATCTCTTCTGGGTATCAACAGCAACAGCAAATAGTTTTAGTAGCACAAGTGCACAAATTTAAATTTTTCAAGTGCTGGAATTTCAGTCTTACTATGTCACCTTAGTATGGCTTCTATTGAGATTATTTCTGGGGAGGGTGAAACAGAAGGACCCCAACTTCTTCCCTGTTCACCTCCCATTACACTGCAGGTAGACTTGTGGACTCTAGATAAGAAATCAGAAGAGTCTTCCCAGGGAAGCCTGATCAGCTTAAAAAAAATAAGTGCCAAAAGGCTCTGATGTCAGGTGACATCAAGAACTCCTCAACAGGAATGATGAGTGAGAAAATCCTAGAACAATGCCCATAATCAAAGAGCATACCTATCTCTACAAACTTCCTATCAGCTTTTTAGTGTCCACTCCTATGAGTCAAGACTACCATGCCTTTGTGAAAAGTCTCAAAAGTTAAAGGAAGTAACCGAATAGTTAAAAAAAAAAAAGAAAGCCAGGTAGAAGAACAAAGACTGTAGGGGAGGCCCTTCAAAAATGCTTATTATTGTCACTACCCTCAGAGATAGATTGGAAGATGCTGTATTCATGTCACACGTGGATACTATTAAATATCCAAAACCAAACAAGAAGTGTTCTTGGAAATTAAAAGTATACAGAAATGGAAAATCTGAAATTTGAAGAATTGGAAAGCAGGTCAGAAAGCAGGAAATTACAAAAATAATAATAATAATAATAATAATAATAATTAAAAGATTAGCTCAGGAAGCCAAAATGAGAGAAATGTTAGCGAGAGAACAGGGACAAAAAGGAAAGAAATCATCTGTGAAATAAGAAAATGCTTCCCAAACCAAAAGAAATAAATTTTTAGATTAAAAGGCTAATCCAATTTGTGAAAATACATTGAGACCACACTGGCAGATGGGTGAAGACTACACACTTCCAAAGAAAAGGGAGATGGGGAGGCAGGGTAGGTAGACAGTCTTCTGAAGTTTTAAAATAAAATATCCTTAAAAAAATTTTAACTCTTTAAATTATGTGCATTTATAGCTGATAAAAACACAAACTTCAAATGATAAATAACAATGATCATGACCTGACTATTCAAGAGGTTTATGTAGAGAGAAGACATGCATTATTACCTTTGTGTGTTTGTGTGTGTGTGTGTACAGGTATACAAGTGAGTCTTCTTTTTATATATAACATAGCGAATAATTATCTAATTTTAAAGAATATTTCTCAATGTTTGAAATCATTCATATCTAATGTCATAAGACAAAGTATTCATCACAGACAATCCTGTGTGTGAAGTCTCCCTAATCTAACTACTTGGCGGCCATGTTCTGCCTTTTCCATGGGTAACTACTCTCAGATAGGTTGGAACAAGTACAATGTCATAACTTGTGCGGACTTGTGTCTCTTCTTTCCCATACTCCCAAGGAAAATACTGCCTCACTACACAGAGGCAAACATGTGGTTTCTGATCATCCAGGAACTCCTATCTTAAGAACCATGAAAAGGTGAGTTCAAAATCTCTTACATTTTCTAAAGCTCCATCTCATTACAATCTCAAAACAATTCTATCTCCTCTTCTCTAACAGATGAATCTCGGGAATCTCTCAGATCAGGACAGATTTAAATTTTTATCATTTATTTATATATATTTCACATCATTGTTCATTTATGTACAATGTTTTCTTTCTCCTCTCAGGTGTAGTCCCTTTAAAATACCTATCACCAATTCACCCATGTACCATGAAATAAGCCAGAAGGAAAAAGAAAAATATTGGGTGGTTTCACTTGGATGGTTTCATTTATAGGAAGAATATAGGGAAACCAAATAAGGGATCAGGAAAAAAATAATAACAATAAATAAAAAACCAAAATTAACAGGCAAGTATATAAATCAGAGCTTCTAAATTTTACTGAACAAGGCAGCAGAATTCCAAAGTCCAGCTATTACCATTAACAAGTGATCCCTCATGGAGTGATCTGCATGGATATATCTCTGGGCCCAGTGATCTGCATGGATATATCTCATAACAGCCCTACCATGTTGCTGCTATTATTATTTCCATTACACAGCTTATAAATAGTAGGGTAAAGTATAGGGTCTATGTGTTTAATCACTATGCAATACCAAAGTTACCAGATCTTTATTTTAAACTTTTGCATCATTCTAAATGGATGGATTTTTTCATTAAATCAATTTCTTACCTGGGTGAATTCATTAAAAGAGCCACCAGAAGCCTAAGTAGAAATGGAAATCACAGTATATTATTTTTTATTATTTTCTGTAGGATTGGTAAATGTCTATTAGACAATTTAAAAATGTCTATTAGACAAGCTAAAGACAATCACAAATTTAAAATAATACAAAAGGATACTGTGAAAAAATGCTTAGGAAATATCTAGGCATTTCCATGTATAAAGGTCATACTGTATTATTTTAAATAGGCTGACAAAAAAGATCTATTTTTACAATTATTGCTGATATGTAGATCAGTGCTAACCAAAACCTGTTTTCTCAATAATGACAAGATGATTCCAGAGAATAGCCATGAGGGGTTAAATCCCTTTTTTCATCATGCGAGAATCCAGAAGTGTCTGTAGTATTTCTCTACGATATCATTTTGAAGTACAACCATTGAAAGGTTCTATAGCTTCAGTGGGTCTAGGTAGAAATACTTCATGAGTTCTTACTGGAGTGGAACCATTTAGGAAATGTAAATAAGTGTGTTCTATATATTTTTAGTGCTTGAATAGTAAACGCAAATGTAAAAAGAACTGTAGTACATGGGATGGTAAACTAGACTTTCATTAGTTAGCAACACAATCATTCTGTGTTGTGTGTGTGTGTTTTTGTCAACCTATTTGTGCTTAGTTTGCACAGATTTCAAGAGGCACATGACAAGCTACCAAGGAGATGAGACAGGCCTTGAGAAGACAGAGATGATGAACGAAACAGTTGGGAAACATGAGAGAAAAACAGAGCTTACAGAAGTTCTGGACTACTCTACACTACATACTGGGATAAGTACCTCTTCTTTATCAGCCTCAACTTCTTGGTATAAGAATCCATATCTCTGGTTAGCAATTTCATCTTCAGATAAATCTGAGTTGTTGTTGTCATTGTCCTGGGGGCTAGTGGAACTCTCAGAGCTAGCATTCTGGACGGTTCCCACAACAAATGGTCTAGTTCTCTCTATACTTTCCTCCCAGCAGCTAACAATGGCCTTTCCCCCACATATATCTGTTAGTAAGTCTACCTCTAGCTCTTTTTTGCTCTCAGCTATATTTACATGTTCCAAAAAATTATCCCAGTCTCCCACATCTCTGATAGACCAGCAGTTAACAGAATCAAGCCAACTGGCAAGTCTACTCCCTTGGCCATCTGCTTTACCAGATAATTCCAATACATGAATATTATTCACTTTTGAATCCAAGCTTGGCTGATAAATTTGACCTGTATCTGTTCTCCCAGAGTCTGCTTTTATAATTCTTGGCAAGATAACGGAATGACTAGAGTTCCCAGTCATTGTACTTTCAGACCCCTCTATTAATGAGTTTTCTGCCTTACACAAACAATACTCTTTTCTGTTGGCATTAGTTTTGAGGGAATAATCAAGGTCTGTTCTAGACTGAGCTGCCACTTTGTGCTTTATTGATAAAACAACAGCCTGATTTTCATCCCTGTCACCTCCAGAAGCATGTGACACCATCTCACATTGAATTTCTTTAGCATCTATACTGCACAGTGCTGTGTGACATATTACATTGTGGTTACAAAGACTTACCAAATATTTTTTTATGTCTTTACTAGCTAAATCCCATCCCTCAGGGATGGCATCTTCAATATTAGATAGAGAGTCAATATGGAGAGGCAGAGTCAAAGTATTTGTATGACTGGCACATTTAGCTCCAGAACTCCCTATAATTCCATAGCAACTTACTGCCACTTGAATCCCATCACCTACTCTTTGGCTTCTGTCACTAAATTCCTCTGCCATATCTAATCTTTCCATGCCTATTTCTAAACTGTTAGTTTTCTTGAAATACTTTTCATCGGTCATTGCACTTTCCTCATATCTAGTGCCTAGATCTTTCCTACTTTCCTCCCCATTGACTTTGAAGGGCTCCTGGCCTTGCTTTGTCATTATCTTGTGAAGACCTGCTACCTTATTTTTTATACTTTCACATTCTTTCTCTTCAAATTCCCCACTACCTTCTAGTGCCTTGATAGCAACAGCTCCAGAGTCTACCTTTTCACATGTCTCCACACCTGCCCACATAGAATCTTCTATCTTCTGTTTCTCTTCCTCTTCTGCTGACTTTTTAATATCTTCTTGACTTTCATTGACCAGGCCACCTGTTTCCATGGCTGGTATCTCTGAGTCAAAGTCCTTAGGCTGCTCTGTCTCCACAAAAGCAGCAGTAGCAAATTCAGTCTCAGGCACAGGCTTTGGGGATAGATCTTCACAGCTACATGGGGCGGCTGGCCCCAGGTCAGGCTCACCGTGTTCAGCTATGGTGTGCCAGTAAGCAGAAGGAAGCATCTCAGTGGAAAATTCCATGTATTGCTCTGCTTCAGAGAGACATGCAGAGTCTTCCTGAGACCCACCTTGAGTAGAAATGCTGTCTGTACTACCATCTGGACCCCAAATAAATGCACCTAGATCACTTTGAGATCCTTGAATTTCTTCAGCCAACCCACTCTCTAGAGTTTCCTCCATTATCAGGTTACACAGGGAAAGACTTTTTGAAGAGTCAGTCTTTAGAGTATGCAGGAGAGCAAAGAAAAAAAAAAAAGATGAAATAGATCATGGTAAGATTTGATGAGAAACACAAAGCTCTTTAGTAGGGTAGCACAAGTTACAAGAAACTAGAGTATTTAAATTAAATGGTTTTAAGGTTAACTCAGTGACTAGCAAAGCTTCCAGAAAGAAAAAGCTCAATATAGATAATATACCAATTATATTGCATATTAAATATAAAAATACAGAATTTTTCTGAATATTTACTTACCGGCTGTACCAAATCAGTGCTTGTCTGTATGAACAAAAAGATAAGCAATAAATAATAAAGCAAGAGAATAAAATTAAAATCTCCTCCTGTCCAGAGCCAACATTCTGCTGAAGGCTATGATCTTCACTAGTTCAAGATTAGATTTTACAACTTGTTTTGAGACAGGAATGAGTTTTACTCAATACTGTTCAAGATTACGCAATTGCAATGCAAAGAAAGCCTTTGTCACACTTTCTAGTATCAACAAGGATGTCTTATGGCTGTTCCACAATTTCTTTTGTAGCGGACTCTAAAATGCAGTTTCAACAAATGACTCTAGTTTTTCTTTTTTAATTGCTGAATAGTATTCCATCATGTATATGTACCACAACTTCTTGTTCCAATCATGTTTTTGGGCATTTAGGTTGTTTCCAGGTCTCACCTATTGTAAATAGTGCTGAAATAAACAGAGGGGTGCAGGTGTTCTTTTGATTCAGTGTTTTTGTGTCTTTTCAAATGAATAAGCAAGACTGAAGACAGCAGATTAGGAATAAGCACTAGTGGCCATAAAATTATATAGTATCATATGCCCTGATTCAATATCAGAATAAAATCTTCTCTAAACTCATCCTGCACTTGGTTCTGCATTGGAGGTGGTGTTTGGATAAGGGATAAACTGAATCTGACCACTATGACTATCCGGAGGATTTTCCTCATGTTCTCCCCTAACCAGAAGCCTAGCCTACACACAAAGAAGCAACTCTGAGGAACAGAGTGAACCATGGGATGTAAGCAATGATATTTAGGGAAATAGCCTGGAATATTGCTATTGTCATGATTTCTAGCAGGTTTGTCCTTTGAAATACTCAATGCTCCTTCTAGATGATACCTTCCCTTTCATCATGCTCTGCTCCAGTAGAGAAGGAAAAATGTGCCACAGCTCAAACCAAAGATATATTTGAAAAACAAAAATAAAAAAATAACATTGTCCTCTTAATATCCAAAGAAAATAACACAGCGTTAGAATCCAAATGTCCTGATGCATCCCTTTTATGTAAGCAGACACATAAAACCAGATCACTATAAAAGATGTATATAATTAAAATTTTAACTCTTCTCTTGAGAGTTCTCCATGATCCTCTAGGATCCTAAGAAGTGCTTAACCTGCTTCTGTGTAAGGAAGCAGCAATGCCACTTTCAAAGCCAAGCCTATTAAGAACTAGATCTACCAAAATCTCCTGTTACTGTCTCACTTTAAAAAAAAAAAAAAAAAAAGGCAAACATGGAAACTCAAGTTGGGTTCTTAAGACCCATGCCCAGAGCACTTCTGAGACTGAGAAGACTGATGTTCTACCCCAAGAACTGTGAGGTTTATATAGGTGTATTCAATCTTCTAATTTCATGGCACCGATGCTGCTACCACAAAGCTGGTTGTGACTCTTCCCAACTCTAAATTCTAAAGTATTCAAATAAATTCTGGAAGTATTCACCCCAGCACATCAGATTGGCTAAACAGACAACATCAGTAGTAACATCTATCTTTTATTTATATATACCTGCCACTGGATTAGATTCTCTATGAACATTATCTCACTCAATCCTCATACCACCCATCAAGGTATCATTATCGTTATTTTACAGATGATAAAAAGTGAAGCTATGATAGTTTCAGAAATTACTCAAAGTCATATTGTTATAAGAAATAGATTTTGGACTTAAATCCAGGGCAGTTTGACTCCACAGCTCAAATCCTTATTGATAAAGTTTCTCTAAATAGAATAATGAAAAAAAAAATGGTTCCCTGAGCAGTGTAGCCCATCTTAGATCTTCTCATCCATGATTTTATATTCTACTTAAAAGCAATAACTAGTGTGTATGTTGACCCTCCACATCTATAGCCACCAACGATTGCAGGGAGAAGCCCAGAAGGTCACAACACCAAATTCTCACGCCTCCAGGAATCTGATGCACCTCCTCCCCACTGTTCTGGAAGTTGGGAATGCCCGGAACTGCCAAGGGCTGATGGCTGTTCTATGGGGCCACATCGTTATTCAAAATGTATGTTCCCACTTTCCATCACAGATGAAATAATAAATAGTAAGGCCTCCAAATTTCTCAGGACCCAGACACATGGAAATACAGAACTCTTAGTACTCTTACCGTCCATAGGTCCCAGGGCAAAGTCTGAAAGCAAACAGACAGACAAGGTACATTCAGTATACAAATCCTATTCATGTAGAAACATGCTGATGTGAGAAAAGTTCTTGAAATAAAATCATTAACATTTTTGAATCATTTAGTACAGCTGCACTACTTAACACAATTGTCTCTGGTGAGAGAATATTCTGTATCTTTGAAATTTGATAGGCTAGCCACTACACATGTGGCTACTGAGCAGTTGATACATGCAACTGCTAAAATTTCAAGTTTAAATAATTTAATTGAAAAATAAAATGCCACATGTGATAAAAAGCTCCCATATTTGACAGGACAGCTCTATATCAGTGGATAAATATATGTGAAAGACAATGAATGGATTTACTGTTTTATATACACACACAATTAAAAAGAAGTAAGCAGGTATCCAAATTTTAAAGTTCATCACATCCTTGAGAATACACATTCCTCACTATTGCTAATTCTATTATTCTATTCCCAGCCCCCCAATACCAAAGAGAAAAGATACATCATGAGTAGATCAATGATAAAAGATCCCAGAAGCGGTTCGTCAATGTCTCTAATTACATGATAACATACAGCTCAATTAATTGGTAATCATGCAAACTAGCAAGATGCCCCATAAGATAGAAGGATGAATTGCACTAACTACTATAAAGTTTATTGATCCTAGAGAATAAATCCAGATGGTTTAAAGGACTAACAATGAGTGTAGAGAAAGTGCGGAGACTCCCCGTACTTTCCATGTGACTGAGAATTAATGCTAAAGCCACATCCTTGCTGCCCCTGTCTTTCTGGGCAGAATCGACCTTTATGTTCTTCTTTCAAATCACAAATATGAACAGTATTTAGAGGGTCTGGAATCCTAGCTAAGAATATGAGTTTCCAGATGGGATTACAGATGTCTTGTTTGGAATCTGTTCTAATGAATGAGGGCACTGTGGTTCTGATGGATAATCACTTGCTCCCACCTGCTCTCACCCCACTGTCCCAGCTCCCTGCAGCTCTATCTCCAGTTAGCACCTGCCTGTAGAACGACTAAGAAAAGCAGAGCAGCTTCAGTGAAAGCACTCATTTTGTGTACATGATTGCTTCTGTATTTAATGTACGCTTGCCAATTACCCAGATGGTTTATGTTTTCTTATTTCACAGCCTCTTAAACCCCTAAGACCTACTACACTTTCCTGTATAATGCAACAACCCTGCATTTTCTTCAGAGGAAGGCTGTAACACGAACCATCATCCTTGCATTTATCAATCCTCGGGATCACGAAAAAATATGTTAGCTCATGTGGACACTGCAGAGATCACAAGATGAGATGTTCTGCGAGTAGCAAGAACATCAGTTTAAAGTAGAGTCAGGCAATAGGCAAGGGAGAGCACTTGAAGGAAGGGGAAAAAAGGTCAGTAGAATCTAATGTGGCCAGGCTTTTTGTTATCGCCACCTAAGACTGTTCTTCTCAGCAGAGGTGAGATGTGATTAGAGCTGGATTGCGGAAGGACTCTGCACTGAGGTGACTCAATTACAGCCACAGGGACAGCTGAGTAGTTCATTACATGGCTCGAGGGAAGAACAGTGGCACACACAGCTTTCTCGGACTGCAGTAATGCATTTCCTTCAGAACTAAGACTTTTCGAGATTTAACCAAGGTCATATTTTTTACATTTTGAAAGAAACAGTCATAAATTCACACAAAGTTTCATGATTTATGGATCAATTTAATCATGAATTGTGAAAAAGAGGCCACTCTAACTTGCAATAGAAATGCTGTGAAATCTTAACCACTGATAACACAACATCCACTATGGAAACTTCCTTCAAACCAAAGTATTAGACATGGGAAAGCAAATTAGAGAGGAAGTATAATGAATTCTGCAGCCTTTACAACAAGAAAGCTCTGAGAAGGAAGTACCCTCAATTAGATGTATATTAACTTTCTACTTTTACTGGCCTCCAAGTCAGAATTCTCAAATTTGCTGGCAATGACTAAAACTGCATTTCCCAAAATAGCATTTCCCAAAATAAGTAAGAGAACAGTCAAGTAAAGGTTAATAAAGTTTCACTTGATTTCCGTGGTCAGACAAACCTGGAAAACTATGTTAAATAAATCTAAATGGTTTTTCTTTTAAATTTTGCAGGACTTTTTGGAGTCTTTAATAATCCAATGCACACAGTGATGCTCCTAACAGAAAACTGATATTTTGTGAAATATTCACCTAAGAAACCCTTTTTTTTTTTTTCAAAGTACACTTAAGACTAATGTCTGATCTATTTAACTTCATGTATAAGTTTTATCTCAGATTGTTATCATTCCTATATTACAACAGTTAGGTCTCTAGAAAGCCACTCACAATGTAGAATGAAACATGGATCAAATAAGCTTCATTTAAGGAGGTTTACACTGAGCTGTCTGAGCTCTGGTGGTTTACTTTAAAGTGTCAAGAAGGCTTAAAGGCAGGAAATTGAGCACAGTCTCAATTCCTAAGCTAAGTTTTACAATTGACATTCATGAATCAACTTGAAATATATTCGACCACCTTTAGATGTTCCCAAATTCAAATGGGAGGTCTCAATCATATCCAAAATACTGGTATAAATAATTTCTGTTTAGCCAAACTTTTCAATTAACTTCCTTTTGTGAACACAGACAAATGTGAAATAACTATTTTCCAGAGAAATTACCTTCAAGTCAATTCAACACCCACCACCAGTGTCGCTCTACCAGAGAATGTTATACATTTATGCAATGTTATAGGAATTTAATAGTTATTGAAATAGGGAAATGCTGAGAGTGAGATAGTGATGAGCCTGGAAGAGCATGGACAGACAAGACTAACTCTGCATTAAGTCACAATCAAGATGTCATCAGGGAATCTGCAATGTGAAGGATGGGTATCATCATCAAAGTCAGAACTTTCGAGACTGAAAAAAATGTGCCTGTTGGGGTATAATCTCATTATTTCAGAGAAGCCTTAATCTGCTAAGGATGATGAAGGAAAGTAGAGAAAACAGTAAGGAGAGTAAACCCAAAGCCAAAAGGAAGAGTTCTACTTTGGGAAATCATAAAATGTTATTATTCAATCTGGACATTTCTGAGTACTATGGGGGGTACAATGAATAATAATTCTGAGATTTATGATTTCTGAGCATCATAATTATAACAGTATTTTGGATATGATTGAGACCTCCCATTTGAATTTGGGAATATCTGAAGGGTGGCAGACTATATTTCAAGTTGATTCAGGAACGTATGATTATCCCAGCTCCACAAATAGAGAAAAGAAAAGGTTGGGAAATATCTGTCACCCCAAATGAAAAGTAAATAGTTACTTGAAAGGGAGAGCTTATTAACAATTATGAAATGTCATGCCCCCAAATCAAAAAAGCTACTCGATACCTGAGACATGGGTGAATGGGTCACTCCAGCAGAACCCACGGGAGCAACCTCAGGTTTGAAAGGGTCAAAATCCAGGTCCAACAAAGTCTCCTCCTTCTTTGCCTCAGAGACTTCATTCTATTAAAAAAAAATATATGCATTAGCTTGAATCTGATAATGTTAGGATACAATTCAGACATAATCCTCATATGATCCGACAGCCTTAAACCATGCTAGGATAGTTTACTGTTAGAACTCCTCACATTCTCCAAGAGGCACTAACTAAATGCAATGAGAGGAAATAACTAACTCTGGCCAAGTACAACCTAAGACACATGGAAACAAGGCCCGGAACCCAGTTCCTGTCCACTTTCAAGTCTAATTAACAAAAAGAATTTTGAAAAGATGGATCCTAATGCCACCAAGATCAAAGGAATCTCATTCTATGTTAGCTCAGAAATATCAAAAAAGAATTGGGTCAAAACTGTTATGAAAACCCATGACTGTGATGTTCCTCTGGGAAACTAAAGAAATTTTTAGTTACTGTGTGTTGACCACATCACAGTAACCCCAAACACTCAGAGATACTCTATTCCTTGATTTACCATGTGATCTACTCTTCCTTCATAATACTGGTTTTCTCAACTGTGCACCTGAGGAAAGAAGGTGAAAAGGGAAAGGATGGAACAAAAAACCAAGTACTCCAGTATTTGCTTTACAAGAAGCTCCAGCCCAATAATATTCTTGAACAAGAATGAAAGTCAAATAAAACATGGGATGAAAGGTGGGCCTCCCTGGTGGCACAAGAGGTTAAGTCTCAGCACTATCAAGCTATCGCTAGCCACTATAGCCTGAGTTCAATCCCCAGCCAGGGATCTGACCCACATGGTACAACAGACCTCTCCTGTCTCACCCACTGCTCTGTTCTGCAGTGTATTTCAGTAGATCTACCAGCTCTGTTCCCCACTCTGTCTCTGGTTAATCCTCTCACCTCCTACACCTCTGGCCCACACCCCAGTTTTTGCATGCATAGATAAATAATTTTTTTTTCAAAAGAAAGTCCTATTATGATGATGATGATGAAAGATTTATAGTACTAAAATTAATATTTGTTCATTTACTGTGGTATCATGATATAGGAACACAATATGGGCTTGAAATTGGCCTAACCTAGGCTCAAGTGAAACAACAGGACAGAAATGAAAAAAGTCTCTAAAAACTGTACCACAGTGGAAAGAACTGGGGTTTTCACATAATTAGAGTTACATGTTTGGTATCTGTCATAGGCTTCAATGTTGAATATCTGTTGTCTGCAAATTGAATGGTCACAAAAACAGACAAAGTATCTCATAATAAGGATAGAGATGTTTGTTAGAGAAAGATTTCTAGGAATAGGAGTTATTTTAATAAATGTTTGCCATGGACATAAAACATTAAAACTTACAAGAATACAAAAGCTGTAAGCATAAGAGATAATACATTTATTATATCAATACTCAGGTAGAAGGAAAGTTTCCTATAAAGCTATTGGTCATTAGTTTTCTGTTTTGCAGTGTGATTAATCCTCATACATACTCTTAAAATTTCATCAGGATCCTGCTCTTTTAAGATCACTCTTGTCTTGAATAATTGCAATCATAAAATTGATTCACTTGGCCTTTATTTAAAATCCTCATGAGTTGTGTTTTTCAGCAACTTTTATGTTGGAACAAATTGTATTTTGAAAATATTGCAAACATACTATACTCGGAATGTGTGAAGGCACCGCTCTAGGATCTTTGTACTACGAATATTAATTCATGTAAGTCACATAACTACAGTTCAACAACTATAAAGTTATCCTTGCCTTTAAAACACTTTGCTAAATTCCTCAAGCAGCATTTTATCTGCACTGTATAATCACTACAAAATTCAAGAGGCAGATGGCTTCATGTTCTCATTTTGAAATGAGGGGCCTGGACTCACCTTGACCTCATGATAGGTGGAGTTTACTACCTTATCCTTTGACTTGGGGTTGATTATCTGTAGTGTTTAGTTAGTAAATTTTGGTGAACATAATGAAATTTGCTTGCAGGTTTGATTTGCCTTTTTTTGTTTTTCTGTCTACCATGAAAAGCAAAAACTTGGGGTAGGTAGCTACGGGGCCAAGAATGAGAGTTACCTGGAGCACAAGGTAACTAAATGATGGATACATCATAACTAAACTGGTTTTTCAAATAATTATGTTTTCATAATAATTATGCCGAATAAGATAAACCAAAAGAGTACCAGCATATGATTCTGGTTAGAGAAGATCCTAGGAAATGCAAATTAATGTGTGGTGATAGAAGATTGGTGTTTTTCTGGAGAAGGGGTGTTATGCAGGGAAGACAGGATAGATTACAAAGCAAAGAAACTAAGGGGTGAGGTGGCAGATATAGTCATTATCTTGATTCTACCCAAAACTTATCAAAATGTGTACTTCAAATATATGCAGTATATCAATCATACATCAATAAAGCTGGCTGACAAAATAATTGAAAATATCCTAACAATAGGAGACTGGTAAAACCTGTTGTGGTACATCCTTATAATAGTATTGTACTATTCAATACTATTTAAAATTACATATATATTAAACTGAAACAGAAACAGCCAGTATGCTTATATCTTAAAAAATCACCAGTTATAAAACTAATCAAAAATCATCAAATGTTGAAGTTATACATTTCAGTCATTATTTAAAGAAAAAAAATGTGTGACATTATGCAAATTTACTAAGAGTGAGTTTTGCTTGGAAACAGAGTTATAGCTTTCCGTTTTTGCTTCTCTTTTATATAAACTTTTGGTCTATCAGGTAACAGATATTTCAATTTACAGTTTAATTACAACACATTCAAAAGTAGAACATGTAATCCCAAATCACCCTCCATAAAGGATGAACCTACCTTTTGGCAGGTCCATTTTTGTAAACATAGAACCAGAAAAACAAGAGAAACCTTTGGGTCATGAGTACAGGCATCTCCCTGTGAGCAAAAAGGCTGTTTCCCAGAGGATCGTATGATGTATTTAAGGTTTGGGCCATTAGAGGGCGCTGTAGGCCTGTTTCCAATCCCAGGACACACTATAAGGAGGTTTGAGGTAGCCACCCAGATTCATCAGAGGGAAGGAATATTCTAGATATCATATCTTGAGCTTCTGGTTGGATGGGATTAATTAATACAAACGCTTCCTTTCCTAATTAAGCACATAATAAAAACAGTAAATTGGAGATATTACCCTGTTAATATAAAATAACTAAAATTTAAAATTAAAATAAAATTTAAATGGATGACACTATATTATAGTAGGTGTATCTGGGAAAAAATCTTTTCATATGCATATAGGGCCTTCCTGTTTTCAATATTCTGCTTCCTTGCTGCGGGCATTTCATCTTCTCTTGGAATTTCTATTTATTCTTTTATATCATTTGCAAATGTCCAAAAGCATTATTCAAATGATAGTCCATTTACTTAGAGTATGTAGTTTGACATAAAATCTGATCAACACATCTACTACTAAAAGCATACATGTGTACAAATTCAACAGTTCTAAATATGGACCATTTTAAGTCAAACTTTTTTTTTTATATTTATTTATGTATACAGGAACTGGGGTACAGGCCAGAGGTGTGGGGGAGGAGAGGATTCACCAGAGAGAGTGGGGAGCAGAACAGATGGATCTATTGAAATACACTGCTGAGGGGAGCAGTGGTGAGACAGGCGATGTCTGCTGTGCCATGTGGTTAACTCCTTGGACAGGATGGAAGTCATGCTACAGTGGCTGTGGATAGCTTCATAGTGCTACAACTTAACCCCTTGTGCCACCAGGGAAGCCCCTAAGTCAACTATTTTTGAATGAGGCAGTTATAAGTGGAGTCCTGATATATGCTTGACAGAACTGGATCTTTTCCCTGGAAGACAGATGCTAACTCACTGTGGTACTTTGTTCACAGGCACTGATTTTACCAGATGGAAATACTGGTCTAAAACCGAAGTTCACACAGGGCGATCCTTGGGAGCTTATTGAAAATGCAGGTTCTTGACCCCCACCCAAGATCTGCTGCATCAGAAAGTACCCATTGGGTCCCAAAAGGCTGAAATAACACAAAATGGCTCTATCCATATCTACAGAGAAACAAGGAACTGAGGAATTATCAAGACACTTAGGAAAAGGCAGTATCTGCATGTTTTAAATCAAGTGAGATTTTATCATTCAATAACCAAGAAAGTAGGCTGATATGCAATCCTTGCTTCACTCTCTCTGAATATCATGCCATAAGACTAATGGCCACTGAGACAACAGGAAGGCCTCAAGTCATACTTTGTTGTACCTGTGTGGTGCCAGCAAGGCACCAAGCCAGTTCCCGATGATTCCCACAGACAGGTCAAGGAGGAGTGCTGGAGCCCTCGGTGGCTTTTTTAGGCTTCTATTACATCATTGTATCAGAGGTGACCAGGTACACGGCAGGCAAGGGTGCTGGGGGGCCAGGAGGCTGGCAGGCCTCCTAACTCTCGGGTCATCTTCCCTCTCTGGGCTGCTTCTGCTACTGCTGCTGCTTCTGCTGCCTTTCTCTCTTTGCCTCTCCTTCTCCTGGCGGCCTCGTGACACTAGCCTTATATCCCTAGTCTCTCTGCGCAGGTGCACCCATCTGCGTATGTCCACACCCCACTCAAGGTGCTCGCCACTAGGCATGCGTGCAGGACCTCAGGGATCCATCATCACACCAATGGCAGGAGGCCAGAAAAGCCTGATCACTTTTCCATTTATCCTACAACCTGCTAAAGCCCTATTGCTTCTCAGATTTAAAAAAGAAAAAGATTGAAACTCTCATCTGTTCCTTTCTCAGATTAAGAAAAAATATATAAATGAAGCTATATCCTCAAATTACCCCCAAACAATGCCTCTGGTGGTTTAGTTCTTACAAAGTCATTTGGGAGAAAAATGGGCATGACGCAGTTACAAAGGCAGGTAGAGAAGGTCCTCTCCTTCCCAACAGCCCTAGCATCATGCATTAGTCAAGTGTAGGGTCAGAAAATTGTCAGGCTTTTCCGCCCTCTCGCAATTGGTGTCAATGGTGGACACCTGCAGTCCTGCACGCGTGCCTGATGGCGGCACCTCAAGGAGGGTGTGGGCATGAGCAAGTGGGTGCAGCAGGGCTGAGACACAGGGTGTATAAGAGTGGCATCACAAGAACACCAGCAGAGAAAAGAGAGAGGCAGGGAGAAAGGCAGAAGAAGCAGCACCACGTCAGGTAAATGGAAAATGATCAAGCTTTTCCACCTCCCACCATTGGTGTGATGATGGACAGCTGAGGTCCTGCACACGTGCTTAAATGGGCATGCACAAGTGGGTGCACCTGGGCTGAGACACAGGTGTATAAGGGGGCATCACGAAGATGCCAGCAGAGCAGAGAGGAAGAAAAAGCAGAAGCTAGAGCGCTCAGAGAGTGAAGATGTGCCAGGGGCTGGGAGGCCTGTCAGCTTCCTGCCACCTCCTCCTGGTCCCCCTACCTGCCATGTACCTGGTCACCTCTGATAATAAAAGCCTAAAAAGCTACTGATGGCTCCAGGACGCCTCTTTTGCCAGTCTGCTTGGAATCATTGAGAACCTGCTCTGTGCCCTTGCTGGTACTACACAGTAGTAGCAGAGCACAGAGACTAGAGAGCCCAGAGAATGAAGATATGCCAGGGGCTCGAGGCCTGCCAGCCTCCTGGGCCCCCCAGTCCCCCTGTCTGCCATGTACCTCATCGCCTCTGATATAATAATGCAATAAAAGCCTGAAAAAGCTACTGAGGGCTCCAAGAATCCTCCTTTACCCGTCTGTCAGAATCATGGAGAACCTGCCCCATGCCTTGCTGGCATTACATCCAGCTAAGCCGACAAGTTCTGACCAATTATCTGACAAGACCATCAGATGGTTCTGTCTCTGAGGTTCTGCAGCTAGTGAAGTTTCTGTTTAGAAGGATGTCTCCTCTCCCTCCCCACCAACTCTTGACATTTCCAGCTCTCTCACCCAACAACATCAGCAAGAGTGAATGCTCTCAGAAGTACTTAGGAACCTCTTCTGGTCTTTGCAATTTTAAAAAGTGTTTTGATTCTTTTCCTCCCCTCCCATGAGGGCCCTTTCCTATGAGCCAGCAACTGCAAGCAAAAAAACATTTTAAAAGGAATGTTTGAACCCCATTTTTATTCAGAACTAGTTTATACATCATGGTTTCTCTGTTTTACCTGCCTCAACTGCCAAAAGGCGATATCCTTGGCTAAGTATGCATGGGAAATACATTCTCTAATTGTAATGGAATTGAGAGGACTTTCTTATAGGGTGCAGGTGAAAGAAACTTGAGTAAGGGTATTATCATTCTAAAACACTCAATTTGAAAAATCAATGTAGCAAAAAAAAAGAAAGAAAAGATAGAGAGAATGAAATTGAGTCGTGGGCATGACAATGTTCAAGTTTGGTGCCAGAGCAGCTGGCAGATGCCTAGGTAAGACCGTTTGGCTTCAAGATTACTCTTAGAGGCATCTGTGTATCCACAGACATAATTTGTTTCACGCACTTATAGCATGCAATTCCCCATCCTCAAAGGAGCTAACTAAATTACATTTTAAGCCCTGCTTTGCTTACGAAATGCAGCATCTCACGCAATAGAAAAACAAGAGCTAAAAGCATTGTACCTAGTGATAAATGACCTCCAAGGACAAGTTCTGATTTGTGACTGTATTGCTCCTGAAGTTTTATTTCTGAGCTCCCTGTTATTAAAACATGGTTTCTGTTATTATCGATAGGATGAAACTATAACTGGGATGTTGCGCTTAATTTATTGCTATCCTTAGTAATTACAGTATTACATTCCTGTCTCTTGCAAAATATAAATATTATTTCTGACATTGAGAACACTAGGAAGTGATGATATTGAAATGACTTCTCTGGGGACTTCTACTCTTAAAACAGAGAACTGGCTTTGATGGTGTGAGGAATAACTATTCTTGAGGCACCAGAAGAACCAGTGGTTGGTGGGACAGGTCCTCATGCCCCGGCGCAGCTGAGGGTGGAGAACACCTGGATGCCTTTGAAAGCACAGACACTTGCCTTTGTCCAATCATGTGAATGGATATAGCCTTCTGTTGCGCAACCATCCCAGACTGGGCAGGCTCACTGTCGACTCAGGCAGATGGATAGAGAATCTTGGGGACCTGGATAGATCTGGTAGGCTTTTAAAGCTGAAGCAGGAGACTGGGTACAGGTAGAAGAACAGGCAGAGAAGCAGGGGGCAGGGGACTGGGAGATAAGCAGCACCTGAGCCCCAAACCCCATGATCTCCTCACCCCCTCCCTGGTGTTCTCGTTCAGTCTCCCTCTCACATGATCTCAGTCTCATAGATACACGTCCTGTGTTTGCAGGCTTCTTGGCCCAGGTGTTCACAATTGCAGGTGTGTGTGCCCCATGCTCACACTCCTAAGCACTTTCTGCACAACACATCATGATGTGTGGGCAATGAAAGCAAGGGCCGCTGTAGGGTCAGAGAAAACTATCAGGACTTTTCACCCTCCTGCCATTGGTGTAATGATGGACACAGGCACGCATGCCTGAGTGTGCAGGTGCAAGTGGGCGCACCTGGGTTTGGACATGGGCTTATAAGGGCGGTGTCATGAGGCTGCTAAGAGTAAGAGCAAGCAAGCAAGCGAGTGGCAGCAGTAGAAGCAGAGAGAAGAAGCAGCCAAGCAGCCAAGTAGGTGAGATGCGCCGGGGGCAGGGAGGCCTGCCAGTCTCCTGGCCTCCCGGCACCCCTGCCTGCTGTGCACCTGGTTGCCTCTTAGATAATGGTGTCACCTCTGTAAATAAAAGCATAAAGGCCACTGAGGGCTCCAAGACTCCTTCCTTTACCTCATCTGCTAGAATCATCCAGAACTTGTTCCATACCCCTTCCTGCTGCTACAACTGGCGTTAGCTGGCAGGATGGTTCAATGCAGACAGGTGCGGAGCCCTCCAAAGACTGCAGGAGGGACTGTGAGGTGGCAGGCCACGAGCATGTGAACGCATATTGCGCAATGGCAACAACAGAGGTGACCAAGGTCCAGGAGCTGCAGAAAGAGCCAAAGACGCTACAGGAGCACAGGAGGTGGACAAGGTTCAGGAGCTTCGGGACAAGACCTCAAATGGAGGAGCAGATGCCCACAAGGACCAGCCCATGACCCCTGAGGCAACAGACTCCTTGGAGAAGAGGACTGTGATACGGCATTTGGAGCTCGCCCACTGCTGACACAAGGACTGATGGACTGACAATCCCGCCAGAAGACAGGGAAAATTTGGCAGGCTATATTTATGGGACCCTGGGGTGGATGGTATTGTTTATACATCCAAAGAGATGAGAATAGAGGCATAGCCATGAGCCTTGGTGGCTAAAAGCAGCCTGGGCATAGAAGAGCCCAAGAGTGGCCGAGGGAGGAGGTCCTCACCAAGTTCTCTGCAGCCAGGCAGAGGAGGGGTATCAAAAAGCCTAGAGAAATCAAAAGCTGGTGCTGGGGTTGGGAAGCCCTGAGTGGCTGCTAAGCAGCTTAAGTCTGTTAAAGAAGGCCAGTGTGTCTCTTGAAATCACCTGTGGGTGATGCCCTGCTTGGTAAGTGAGGGTGAGGAGTTGAGGAACCATCCTTGGGCGACAGGAAGGGAACGTGGCTTGTGGTAGAGCCCACAGCTGAAGAGGGGACCCAAAAGAGGCCGCATGTGGAGCTTCTATCCACAGATCCTCGAGCCATGTGCATGTGCATGTGCACAGGGTTGGCCTGAGTGCAGGGTCTGCGTGTCACACGGTGGCTATGAAAGCCGAGTGTTGGAGTGACAGCAGAGAGAACCCTGGGGATTGGGCGAATACCCCCAAAGAGTTTAGTATCACAATCCCAAGAGTGAGAGCATCCTGGGGCTGGGTGCAGTGAGTGGCTTGTGGCTGAGACCACAGCCAGAGAAGGCCAGGAAGCCTGACGACTCCTGGCATGAGACGACAGATGCCGTGAGTGGTTCCCGCCTCATATGATCAGTGCCTTCGGCAGCAAATGTGGATCATCTGCTGGTGCCAATAATCTTGTCTTTTGCCCCTAAGTTGGTGCCCTGCCTGAGTGTATTTGTATTTTGTTGCATTACTTTATTGTATTTATTTTTGTGGGTCATGGCTGCAATGTTAATTTGCCCAGGGAAATGTATGTATGATGTGAATGGTGGAAAAACCTAAGGGGGTGGACTTTAGGGTCAGAAAACTATCAGGTCTTTCCACCCTCCACTGGTGTAATGATGGACACCTGCACGCATGCCTGAGTGAGCACGCGCAAGTGGGCGCACCTGGGTTTGGACACGGGCTTATAAGGGTGGCATCATGCGGCTGCTAAGAGCAAGAGCAAGCAAGCGAGTGGCAGCAGTGGAGAACAGGACACCAGCAGTAGAAGCAGAGAGAAGAAGCCTCAAGGCAGCCAAGTAGGTGAGATGTGCCGGGGGCAGGGAGGCCTGCCAGTCGCCTGGCCCCCCCCCGCAACCCTGCCTGCCGTGCACCTGGTCGCCTCTTAGAGAATGGTGTCACCTCTGTAAATAAAAGCATAAAAGCCACTGAGGGTATCGGGAAGCTGTGGTACATATACACGATGGAATACTACTCAGCAATCAGAAATGAAAAACTAGACCCATTCATGGGAACATGAATGGATCTGGAGGGGATTATGCTTAGCGAAGCAAGTCAGAAGGCAAAAGAAAAATACCAGATGGTTCCTCCCTTAGGAGGAA
>JAGFMF010011718.1:4766034-4793774 GCA_019455555.1 Galemys pyrenaicus | reverse complement strand
CTGAGGTGATGGTGCACTGGTGAGATGGTGATGGGGAATACATGGGGATAACAATTAATGGCAAGTATATGTAAATTTTAAAATATTTTAATAAAAAATAAAAAAAAAAGCCATTGAGGGCTCCAAGACTCCTTCCTTTACCCTGTCTGCTAGAATCTTCCAGAAGCTGCTCTGGTGCCCTTCCTGGCACTACAGCCACAAATTCTGGCTAGCCTTAGGAGTCGGAAGGTGGAAAAAAGCCTGATTACCTCCCTTTTCTGTACACCTCACTAAAGGGCAAAAAATTTAAAAATATTCATCCCTTTAATTTCATTTTCCTATTGTCTACTAATAATAATGAACTGAAAGAAATGTAGAAATTGCAAAAATATTTTTTTCATCAAAGTGTTCGATGGAAAAACACAAATTGGTGGCTCCAAAAAGAGGTTGAAATATCCATCTGATAGATATGCTAAACCTCTTTTTGAAAAGAAAATTAAGACATTAAAACTGTTCAATAAAATTAAGTAGAAAAGTAAGGAGTATATCATAAAATAACCTGAATTTTGTGATGTGAAATCGATAGAATACACTGTAGGGTAAGTGAATTAATGAGGCCCTTTGAGCCACTAGCCTCTGAGGCCATCACCTGCAGCCTTATTGTGTTGATGTGGAAGGTGCTTGGGAGCCTGGATGGGGGCTATTTGTGCCTGATTGTGGACACCTGGAGCTCAGGTGCGTGTGCATATGGGAGTATGCACACCTGAGCTTAGAGGTGGGGATAAAAGCAGCAGCTAAGAAAGAACAAGCAGTGTAACTGCAGAAGAGGCAAGACCATGAGATGCCTTGAGAGAGAACACCAGAGAAAGAATGCAGAGATTTGCAGGGGGCTGAGAGGATGATTTCCTTCTGAGCCTCCTGGCCTCCTGCTTGCCCACCCTGTGACTGACTGCCCCCCTAACAAACACCTTAAAAATACACTATAAGAAAGAAAAATCCTAAGGTCATTAATGACTATGTCAAGTGCTAAGATTTAAGTGATAATTAAAATCCTCCATTCTGAACTCTTCAATTGTCTAAGTATGTACTACTCTTAATAATAAATGTAAGCATTTTCAGATACTGGACACCTCCCACTTGAAAATGCTTTAAATATAATAACAATCAATTAATTCAAACCTGAGAGACAACTGCAACTATAGTGCTGACTTTAACATCTTTGACCTTCATTAGACCTTACCGCCAAGACTCCCTGTGCCATAGCACTTGGATGATGTGCCAGCTCTATGCCAGTCACTCACCTGAGAAGGTGTCGTCACACTGATTTCTGGAACAAAGTTGTCTTCAAAGAAATTGATGATGTTCTCCTGCTTTAGTTCCTTTGTTGGGGTGACTTTAGGCAGAGGTGGAACAGGAGGCCCTTTCCTTGTCTATGAACCATTCAACACAAACAGGAGTTAATTCAGTCAAGACGAAGAGGGAAACATGCAGAAACATCACGCGAACAGCGCTAGGTGGACAGACGGATCACGACCAAAATTCAGTCTGCATATGGGGGAGTTCAGTAGGTGTTCACGTAATGTGGTCAGTAGATTTTTGGAAACTGGAAATTTAAGAGAAGCGACTCATGCCAGATTATTCAGCATCAGCTGGGATTGCTTTTTTCTCATCAATGTGATAATAAGACAAAGTTGAATATAACATTATTTGAGAACCTGCCCTATGTTCTGATGTGACGAATGCTGTCTTCCAGGAATTCTTTGAGTGCTGAGGTGCAAGGGTCAATTAAGAAAAACTCAAGAATAGGAGACTCCATACACCTTAACAAAGGTGCCATACATGGGCCATGGGCCATGTACCTATCCTTTAAAGTTATTAAACTAAGACAGTATTTTCTCTGAAGTAAACAGAAAATGATTTCTCACTTCAGCAACAAATTCAAGTTTAAAAAAAACCAAGAAGCTTTATGCTTTATGAAATCAGTTATCATACATTTCACTTTCTATTCCAGTATTTTGTCGATCTTTTTCTTTCAACTATTTGTTCCATACACTTTTGTTGAATGGTGTCTTGTACAATATACCATGTGTAATATAAAAGAGTGTAAAGTGACCTAGATATGACAGATTTAGTTAGTCCTACTTGGGCAGTGTAATCTAGCATTCTAGACCCGGAGGTTTCTTGGAGGTTGTAGGATTAAATGGGACCTTGAAAGGAATGAATTATGAGAGCAAGAGATGGGAGCAGAGGAGAGCATGATGATCACCTGAAGGAGCTGAGATTGTGAAGTCTGAACACACTAAGCACAGAGTATGTGAGGAAATA
Source organism: Galemys pyrenaicus (assembly GCA_019455555.1). NCBI lineage: Eukaryota > Metazoa > Chordata > Mammalia > Eulipotyphla > Talpidae > Galemys > Galemys pyrenaicus. Next base: position 4,791,470 of record JAGFMF010011718.1, on the reverse strand, counting down.
CAAACATCCAGATAAGAAAAACAAGTTGATTCCTTAGTGACCAACACAATACCTGAAGTCTTCCCAACTGGAAACTCCATTAATGGCCCAGGAGCAGGGGATTACCCCAGATGGAGTCATCTTACCACAAGGTCTTCTAGCCCCCCCAATGTATTTGATTTCTTCCTACCTGTGAAGGTGACCTAGGCCGCACTGGTGCGGGGGATGCAGGTGCCAGCGTATGGTTTGGACTAGCTGTCGGACTCGGGATGGGCGAAGCCTCCTCAGGTGGTGATGGTGTCTTTGCAATGCGGAGGGGACCTGAATCACTAGAGGAAGACAACAAGCAAGCGTCCTTCTCAGGAACAGTACTTCCTTACCAGGGCTCTCCATCTCAGAGAATTCCTGAGGCATCACAGGCACTATTTGTGATCTATCTCCCCTTTCCCCCTTCTGCTCAGTTCTGATTACTATTAACAGTGCTATGATAAATGATATCACAGGCTGTCCACTAGACGCCCGACCATATTCATGTATTATCTCTAATCCACACAATACCCATGAATTATTTTTCTCACTAAACAGATAAGTGGGGCACAGAGAAGTTAGTAACTCTGAATTTGGGCCTATTCATACATAACTACTCTTTTCACTGTACCAAAGTGAATTTACAAGAACTTTCAAATATAAGGTAAATTAATTGAACTAATTTAACTTTTATTTTTAAGATAATCTCACTAAGTCATAAAAACTACCCTGAAAACTATAAACTTAATATTAAAATGTGCCCTTAGAGAGTGTTAAGATTTTGTAAGAGTGCTTTCTGATCAGATCTGGAAATCACCTCAATGTTTCTCTTTCTATATCAGTGACTCAGTTTTGACAACTTGAATTATGCAAATGTGATGGACAAGATTCAGTACTTACTAAGACTCTACCACTTTCCTGGCACCAGACCAGATGTTTGTGAACAGCTCAAGTGCAATGACTGAGAGGGGATCCAAATACAGTCTGTTTTCTAAGAATTTCTATGGTCTATAGATTGAAGGTCTACACCCCCAAATAAATGAACACATACACAAAAGCATGGCCTACATATTCAAGTGTTGAGAAAATGGGCCCTTAAGAGAGAACGTGCCAACAAATCATGGCCTATGCCAAGAAGTACAGCCTCAATCTATGCTCAACAGAGAATTCACTGGACTCACTCACTACGTCATTCTAAAGAGGAACACTGAGAAAAATGAAAGGAACATTGGTTAAGTGACCATGGCTTCACTTTCTTTCCATTTAATCTGATTCTGAAACACTGAAATTTTCAGGTGTATTTCTAGCCCTTCCAGCTCTCTATAAGGAAGCAAGCCTGATTTTTTTTCATGCACTTTATTTCTAAAACACCCAAATGTCTTTTTGACATTCTTGTTATATTTCATTCTTTCTTCCTAGCCCCATATTGATATGACTGTATTAGAAACTGTATCTCCACACCTATCATGCTTTCCTTTAGGTCTCTGTTAGGAAACAGAATATATACTTGGTGCTCACTTAGTCTGGCAGTCATAGCAAAGGCTACAAGAACAGCTAATCCAAAGACCAGCAAGTAATAAAATTAGCTATCTCCAGAAAGATCCAAACATTTATGCATGGAGATGATGCTGCACATGTGTGTATGTTTGTTGTAATTGTGTGGACATGAGTGTATACATTGTTGATGCTAAAGTCATAATTAGATAATTGTCATGCTTGCACCTTGCCATAGAAGCCAGTTAGTTTATATCACCATTTTTTTCTATTGATTTAAGAAAATGAGATCTTCAACCACAGAGGTTACTGTATTTAAAAAAGGAAAAGCAAGTTAATTATAGTCATAAAACTGAAAAGTAGGCTTCAGATTTCCAGCCAAAGTATCAATAGCCTGTATTTCTTGAGTACATATGCCTAGAAGGATGGAATAAAAGGGATTCCAAAATCACAGGAGAAAGCTGGTAGGAAGCCAATAGACACAATTCTCTCACAAATCATTGGGCCTTGATGTATTTTATTGGTATATTCAAAATAACAATGTGAAATTAAAGCAAAACTATGCAGTTTTTTCAAGGTCAAGGTAAGCAGAAAGATAGTGGTAAGGGCTCACCTACTTTCTCTTTCCTTCCCCAAGTGGCTTCTTAACGATATCAGCACCAATGAATAGGAATATTTGGACTAACTGCTTTGGACCATGGGAATTCCTTTCTTTTCCAAGGAAAGTAACAATTACATAACTAGAAATTATAAATTACAACTTTATATCACTGCTATTAGCTCTCAGGGGAAACACAGAACATATGATCATCAATTCTACAATGAAATATCCATATAAATCTGAAGACAAAAATTAAATATTTTAAAAACAGAAATGAGGCTGGTGTCAGCCTTGGGGTGGAAAGGCTCCTTCCAGATTCTTATAGTATGAGAAAAATAATATAGGCTGGTATAGACTGCAGACATTTCAACAAGCATTGCATTAAAGCTACACAGAACACTGGCTTAGTTCTGATGGGCGAGGCCTACCTGGGAGCTCCTTGAATGGTGAAAGCCTTGTCAGCGTGTTGGTCACCCAGTTTTGTCATCACTTCAAACAGCTTGTGGCAAAGCTAAGGGAAGAGAGGTCACTTATCTATTAGCTGCAAGTCATTCTTGTGCCAATTCAGGCTAATGCCCCAAGAAAAGAGGAGTTTATTAGAAATATAAGAATATTCCAGAGTGTGGATGGTCTCAGGATAATTTAAATTCTATATATGGTCCAATTTAAAATTCACACCAAAAATGAAAGGTCATAAACAAAAACTATAAAAGATGACTCAATTAACCAGAGTTTTGCAGAAAACAAAAACTCATCATTTTCTACATGGACTCCCAGGATAAAATAAAGTCACACAACCACCCTAGTGAAGTAAGAAAATGTTACTGGACAATGGTACTGCTGATTTATCTGACTATTTAAAGACCAGTTTTTTCCCCTCAACTCAAAGTATGAAACACCAACTTTAAAATCTGACCCCCAAAAGACAGTGAAATTGTGACAATGAGAAAAAGAAATAAAAGACAAATAAAACAGGCACTGATTCATGAATATTTTTGTATACCTACAAACTAAAATGTCTATAAAATACAGAACACTATGGGGGTCACGATAAATAACTGTGGATATACCACTGAGAGTAATGAATATATTATTAAGGAAAACGTGGGAAAATGAATTTTTTATATAATGGCTATGCCATTTCATTTGTTTCCAAAATAAATGTTTATTCATTTTATAAGCCATAAATCAAAATAATTATTATTACTCACCACTGCAATTTCCTTATGAAATTTGGCCTCAAGGCTAGAGACATTTTTAAAAGTATTGACATAAAATCCAACTCGTCTATCAAGTTCAAATACCAAAAGGAAAGAAAAGAGAGAGAAAAACAGTTAGAAGAACTGTTTTTAATGGCAATGACATATATTAAAAAGAGCTTTTCTTTACAATACTTTTGAATGACATTGAATTAAATAAAGTACTTAACCCAAAGCATGTCCCAATTTTCTTTATCTGTTGGTAAACAAAATATTTTTTTGGTATAGAGTATAATCTCCCCTAGAATGCAGTTCCCTAAGACAGTGGTTCTCAGACTTTAGTTTGCCTAGAATACCTGGGGATTTGTTTCTCATTCAGTAGATCTGAGGTGGGACTTAAGAATTTGCATTCCTGACAAATTCTAGATGACACTGATGCTGCTGGTTCAGAATTAACACTTTTGGAACCAGTGCCCTAAGGGTTTCTTTTAGATACGTATCTTGTAAAGGTTTTATGATAGAGAAGCTTATTGTTAAATTTTATAAAATATGAATTGTCTAATATCATGTTTGGATTCTGAAATATGTTTGACAGAAGTTAATAAAAAACTCAATCACAATTCTTTAGAGTGTGCTATCTATCATTGGGCAAATGAAAACACAAGTTTTTCAATTCAAAATATCTCAGACACATTGTGAAGCAAATTTATGGGAGAGAGGAGTAGGGGGGAGGTTCTGTGACATGAGCAAAGATCCTCAGTCTTCATTTTTAGGTCCCGAGTAGTAAGCACACCTATGAGACTTGGGTTCAGGCCAGTACTCCAATATAAACTCCCTGTGTGTGTCTCAAAATGAGAGCTCTTTAGACTCTACAATTTGATCCTTCTGAATCCATCTGAGCAGACAACTACTTTGATTTAAGTCATGACATTGTTTCAATGACATTATGAAAAATAACCCCCAAATCCTGGTTGGCTAATTAGTTTCAATTTTGATCATGAGCAAGTAAGGATGCAGAATCATCAGGTAGGCCCTATGAAGGATTAAGCATATATTCAGGAATTTATAACACAATTGAGGAAAGGACTATACCTATATACACAGACACTCACATAATTTAAATGGTAAGATAAAAAGGGCACTTCTTGTGGTTGAGCTGTTCCTTGCGGTAAGGTTCCTAAGGTTCCCAATCAGCAGAAGTGAATGTTCCATCATCTTTAGAGACTAACCATCTAAGCACTTTACATGTACCATAATATTGCTTTTAAAACCACCCTCAAGGGGGTGATCATTATTTCACATGCAGGAAAACTAAGGTACAGAGAGATTAACTGTCCAAGGTCAAGCAATTAATAAGTGGAGAACCAATATTTGCATCTAAAGAAAGCAAACACAAAAGAAGAGGATGGAATTTTACGAAGGAATTCTGCCTAAGTATAAATATTGTTATTTCAGTGCTACCAAACTCTATGCTTTCCAATTAATTTGGTGGTGTCAAATTTTAACAAAATGAAGATGACAAGTCCAATAGAGAGATTCAAAAAGGAAATAATATCGGGTAAATTTAATTCAGCATTAAGACAGTTTAATTTCCCCTGTAATATGAATTTGTGCAATCTTTCCACTTAATACTCTATACCTAGAGTGATCATGTGTCTCTAATTTCACATACTTTTCTTTTAGTTGATTGAAAATTAGATACATAATTTAATTAAATATGTGTAAAATTTGGTCACAGTATGTTTGGGAAATAGTGACTGCTTGGGAGGGTTGGTCAGAAGACTGGTGAGGCAGACAGCTGCTCTAGGACAGAGGACCATTAAGCATGTTGATTATTTGCAGGTAATGAGTATTTGCAACACCTGGCCATGTTTGAGACAGAGGAAAGGGTTTAGACCTAAATTTGAAGAAGTTAAGTAAAGCATAAGTTTCATTGACAATACTGTTCATCAGGAAGTAACGCATTTTATCATATGCAGAGAAGTTTTCCTGAGACAACTTAAATAGCAATCCATGATCCCTTCTCTAGATACCAATAAACTCAATTCATCAATTCCTCATAGCTTTCCTAATCCACTTTATGCAACAAAGGAGTCCATTCAACTCTTGATGCAGACCTAGCAGTAGGCTAAGTTGGCTCTAGGAACTAACATTCAGTTAGAGGAGCATGTGCAGGACTGCTGATTTATGAACATATGCTCTATTCATAAGGGTAAGAGAAAAAGGTTGATTTCAAAACAGCACGTGAATATTAAAGTTACCACAAAAGGCCAATGGGATTAAATAAGAAAAATGAGTACTTCATTATATATACATAGATATAATGTGTTATATGTATGCATATAATGTATGTATATATGCATGTATATACGTATGTATATATACTTATGTGTATGTATATATAGTACTTAATGGTGAGAAACACAAAGCTCTTCCATTAAGATCAATAACAAGGAGGGTCTCCCAGTTGGCACAGGGGTTAAAGCCTCAGCACTACCAAGCTATTGCTAGCCACTGAAGCATGAGTTCAATCCCCAGCCAGGGAGCTAAGCCACATGGTGCAGGAGACCTCTCCTGTCTTGACTGCTGTTTCTCTCACAATGTATTTTAGTAGATCTGCCTGTTCTGCTACACACTCTGTCTGGTGAATCTTCTCACCCCTTGCACCTCTGGCCTACAACCCATATTTATGTGCAGAAGTAAAAATAAATCCTTAGAGAAAAAGATCAAGAACAAGGAATGGATGACCACTGTCATCCTTTCTATTTATTATTAGAGATTTTATCTAGAGCAATAAGCAACAAGATATAAAGGGAATCCAGACTGAAAAAGAAGTGAAGCTAGCAGTATTTACATATGATATACTATAAACAGAAAACCCTAAAGATTTCACTATAAAAAGATAATAGAATAAGAAAAAGAGATGGAAAGGTAGTCCATATTCATGGATGAAGAGAAAATAGTCAAAATGACTATTCTACCGAAAACAACATATAGACTTAATGTAATACCCATTAAAATCTCAATTATATTCTTCAAGGAAATAGAAAAAATTAAAATTTATACAGTGCCATAAAAGGCCCTGACAAAAATAATCCAGAGAAAAAAAGGAGGCCTTGTGTTATCTGATTTTAAATTATACTGCAAATTAACAGTAATTAAAACAATATGGTATTGGGATAAAAACAGACACTTGGATTAATGGAATAGAATTTAAACCCTACAAATAAATTCATGCATCATTTATGTATCAATACCTCATTTATAACAAAAAGGTCTGACCATACAGTGGAGAAAGGTGAGTCTCTTTCACAAATAGTAGTAGGAAAACTGGATAGCCAATATAAAAGAATGAAGTTGGAATATCTCCTAACTCCATACAGAAAAATAGACTCAAAATGGATTAAAGACTTACATTCACAACAATGAAAATACATATATAAGAAAACATCAGTGATACATTAAATTACATAAATAATAAAGATGATTTTGGAGACTAGACCCCTTATCACAAGGGAAATAAAAACAAAAATAAGTAATTGGATCTGCCTGAAATTAAAAAGCTTATACATAAAGAATAAAAATACAAGAAGATTAATAAGACATGTTGTTGAATGGAAGAAAATATTCACAAATTATATAACCAAAACATGGTTAAAAATCTAAGACATAAAAAAAATGCAATCTGACAACAAAATCTTATTAATAAATGAGTAGCAGATTTGACAATTCTCTTAAGAGAATAATGAGAAAGGCCAATAGATACATGGAAAAACTTTTGGTATCACTTTTTAAAATGGAGATTGAAGTCAAAACAACAATGAAATATTTCATATCCGTGAATACTACATATATTATAAAGACTCACAATTGTAAGCACTGGAGAGGATGTGGAGAAAATGGAAACTGTAATATATCATTGATGTATTACAGGTAAACTGGTATGACCATTTTGGAAAGCACTCTGTACATATCTTAAAAAAACAAAAAATGAATGTGTACCATAGGACTCAGAAGTCCCATTTTTGGGTATCTATCTGAAGAAAAGGAAAACATTAACTTAAAAATTATACGCTCCAAAATGTTTACTGCAGCATTATTTACACTAGCGAAGACATGGAGATGGCCTAAGCGCCCACTGAGAGGGGGCTGGATAAAGAAGATGTGTTATACAATGCGCTATATGGTGGAGGAGTTTGGGTACCTCCATGGCAGAGGGTGTGTAATATACCTGAGGGTGAGATCCTATAACCCTAAATCATTTACAATGTTGTAAACCAAAATGTTACCTCAATTTAAAAAAAAAAAAAAAAAGATGTGGTATACCTGCACAATGGAATACTATTCAACTGTAAGGAAAAACAAAATGTCACCATTTGTAGCAAAAAAGAAGGAGCTCAAGGGAATTAGTGCAGTAAAGCATTTTAGAAAGATAAAGACAAATACTGAATGCTTTCACATATATGAGCAAAACCAGGAATCACAGTGGCTAAAAAGGATAAACTGAAATAATTGTAAACTAGCAGACATTCATAAATGAAGTGAGATTTCTGAGGTTAAAAGGAAAGGGAGAGGAAGGTTCAATGGAATATAAGGAATGGGGTGTAAGGTGTTAGGAAAATATATCTTTGGTAGAGTTGACAGTTAATACAAGATGAATATAAAATATGGCCATCACTCAGTTCAAATATTCTTGAAATCAAAAGGTGACATTAGGCAGAAACAACTAAAAGGTAATGAGAGGAGAGAGGAAAATGGGCTTTGGGCCAGCTGCAAACATCTGTTTGAGAGGACAAAATAGACTGCCCCAAGAACGTCAGGTTTAAATAGAAGGTTGATATAAACAGGAGGGAGGGGGATATAGTGGTAGTTGATCGGTGGCTGTTGTTTTATTTGCATTGATTTTTCACAATGATGAACAGCACCCTAATGAAGATCTATGAATTCAAACTATGTGCACAGCCTTCCATTTCCTCAGAATAAGGAATATAAAGGTTGTTTGAAAAACAGAAAAACAAGTTTTCACATACACAGCCAAACTGCTACCACATAGATTGGGACTTTATATAATCCTAACTTTAACATGACTTCATCCAAAATTTTTGTATATTTGATAAGCAAAAGTTAGAACTCATTGACTTTTAGATTTATATTCCTGTCATGAAAACTAAGTTAATAATATTTGTCCATTTATTTAGTGCCCATTCATATTTCTCTTTTTCTAAGTTACCTATTGAAACATTTTGCCTGTTTCTAAGTGCTTGCTTTTTTCTTATTTATTTACAAGGGATTTTCTATAAAGTATGCTGAACCTTGTATACATTTTGCAAAAACAAGATTCCCCATTCTTCTACTTTAAAGTTTTGTTTCCTGATATACAATATGTCTTAACTTGCTAATGTCCACGATTATTTAGAGAAATCACTAGCATAATGCCAGAAATACCTTGTTTAGGATAACTAAACAAGCAACTGTAACTTCCTAATATTTTTATGATTTTTAAATGTAGAAATTGAATCAAATAGGATGTATTCAATTTAGAAAAAGTGTTTATCACTTTGGATGCAATTTAACACGTACTAATTTTCTTCAATTTATGAAATCAGAGAAACTTTCAAAATAGGGACTACCTTTGACTAGATCACTGCTGTAGACCCAACACCTACTATAGCACCTAAGAGAGAGCAGGCGTGCAGGCAATATTCCATAAGTGAATGAAATGAACAAGCCAATGAAAAAACTTGTCACTGACTCCACTGAAGATCATATGCAGACAGTAACCTGACTTGTAAAAAGCTGTTGTCACCACAAGTAAAATACACAGCCAGAGAGAGCCACGTTCTGAAAATTCTGAGTTATCTGCTTGAGAGGTTTTATTTCACAAGTTCTTCATCAAGAAGGGACTCTGAGGCACTATCATTTCCCACAGAGGACTTCTATGAGACATTCGTGGGCCGCTTCTGGTTAGCTGTCAAGATCGACTCAATTTCTTTATTAAGTCATTTCTTTGTTCTTGGAAATAAAGGAAAGGATTAACTGTTGAGCTTTTAACAGCCAAAATTTGAAGGCCGAACCACACTCCCTTCTGCATTTGATTTCTTAAGGAAAGCCTGCTTTTCCGGGGGAGCTGGTCACTGTTTCTCTCCCTGCAGTGGAGGAAGCAAACTTTGCCACTCTCATTTATCAGCGGGGTGGGGCAGGATTATGTGATCTCTTGCCCACCTAAGGCCTCTGTGCCTGAGGCCCCTCTGTGCACTATGTGATTGTAAAAGAACTGGGCAGGGCACTCCTGCGTGACTGCCTCAGGACAATGGCCCCAGTCACAGGTGAACAGGGATGCCTAGGTAGCCGCTGACTGACTGTGGTCAGGGTCCAAGATGGTGTGGGAGCAGTACACCAGCACCTGCGCGGGAAGTTCTCCCTGGATACATGGCCTACATGTCCTCCCTTATTCCCCATACAACTGATTACCATTTGATCCCTTTGAAGTCCTCTTCCCCTTAGAGATGAATACCCTTTGTTTCCCCTGGACCCTGTTTCTCCTGCATTGTCACACAATCAATCATGTTTGTGTGTTACTGCTAATAAGGAGCGAGAGCACTGCCCACTGGGCAGAAGAGTCTTGCTTTGCAGACCTGCTCCATGACTTATCTCTTGGTGTATCCCTGAGGATGTCCTGACACGTCCGTGACCACCAGAGGATTTTCCTGATTCTATGAGCTTATCTCACTCGTTAATCTAAGATTTATGTCACACATATTCAATATCTTCACAATTCATTCTTCTACCCCCAAACTCCCCACTCCCAACCCCACCTACCGACCCAATTCACTTGCCTCCATGGCACAGTTTCCCTCTCTCTCCTACACCAAATTCTGACACTAACAGCTAAGATCCCAATACAACTGTGCGACTAAACCCCTAACTCACTGATTTCTGACTCTAGCATCTAATTTCATGTGCACCCTGCAACGACTTACCACTGCATAACTGAGTGTGGCATCATTCACAACTGAATTGAGAAACTCTAGTGGCACCATCTGACCTGATTTCCTAGGCTGAAAGAGCATTCATTCATTTCCATTATTCGAGTGGCCACTGTTCCTTTTCTTCCAGGCTACTTTCCTCCTCAAGCACTGCATCTTGCTTCATCAAACTTGGGCCCAGAGGCACAGCCCTCACCACACTAGCCAGTCCTGACACCACCCTCAACTCGCTTTCCATTGGTCCCCTGTACAGCTGACCATCCTAAATCATCCCACCATTGTTGCTGCCACTGTCATCTTCTCGAAATCATGGCCGTATTTTCTATATTCTTTTATCTTTTATGTAATCTGGTTTTTTAATAGTTTGTTGTTGAAGTAACATGGCATTATGTTTTCCCAGCTTCAGGCATACATCACTATAAATCAACATCTGCATGTACTACATTAAGTTCAGCACTAAAAGTCTATTTTTAAAAGACGTCCCTTGCCTTGTCATGTTTCTACACCAGCTGCCACATTTTTTTCGTCCCCATCATAGTGGTCCCCACGGTGACCACTGTCTCCACTTCCTCACCTTCTGCAAAGCCCTGTTCCTGAAAACAGCTCTGACCCCACCATCCACTGGACCCTTTCCGGAAGTTCACCAAAGGCAATGCATACTTAGTCCTCACCTAGTTGATCTCTCCGTTGTAAAAAAAAAAGTACTGGCACTGCCTCGCTTTTGAAATTCTCTCCATTCTTGGCTTTTTGAGATATTAATCTGGTAGATTTCTCCCTGTTTCCTCCTGTGCCTTGGGTTATGTCTTCTTAGCCTCTTACGCACATTCCTTAAATGTTGGCACTCTTAAAGGGATCTGTCTTTGGTGCTCACCTTGCCATTTCAGCTTGCTAGGAGCTAGGGAGGGGGATGAAGGGGTACCATGCATCATTCAGGGATCTGCATGTCCCCAACTATTTGTCTTATGGCCTGTTTGCTCCTAGGTAACTTCTGTGCCCAGGAGGCACCTAGGAAGAGTGAGGGATGTCTTTACTGCTGATCAGTCTCAGGAGCCAGAGAACTGCTCCCCAAATCCAGATGCCTGCAGTGGGGACCTGTGGGGAGAATGAATGGCCACAAATTCCCAGAGCTGCTAATGGCATGGGTGAAAGCCTGCTCACTGATCATTAGCTGTCTTTGTTTAACTCACTAAAAAACAGCCAGCTAGAGATGAGGTGTTAGAACAATTTCTTTGGAGCATGATGTCTGGCCATTCTCATATCTGCTGCATAGCTAATAAAAAAAGCACATGCTATAAAGATCCAATCCCTCTTGCTCTTTATGGCTCTGACAAGTGGCATATTTCTCAGTAATAACCTATTTCTCTACCAACCTCATCAACTCTCATGGCATCAATTATTACCTAAAAGGTAACAAATTCCAAACTCCTTTTGTGCTCCAGACCTAGTTATCTTAATGAAAATATCCCTTTACATTTCCTAAAGATTCTTGAAACTCAGCATATATAAAATGGAACTCGGTATTCACTAAAACTTGCTTTCCTCATAAATTATCTCTCAGTGTGATGCTACCCCCAACTATCCAGCGTACACTAGTTACCCCATTACATGTTTCTCCCTGTTTTCTTATTTTCTGCACTGGGTGTATTGTTTGATATTTTATTCTTTTTTTTTTTTTTTTTGTTCCCTAACCTCCAATGTAACCTCCTAGAGAGCAGAAATATTGAGAGGTAGGGCCCAAGATGTCAGAATAGGGGATACTTGTGCTTACTTCCTTTGGCAATCATAACAAATCTTCAACTAAATACAGACTGAAGGAGACCTGAAGAACAAAATAATGTAACTTCCAAAACAAAGGATAAAAAATGCAGCACCCACACTGATAGGAAAGACAGAGAAAAGTTTTCATCAAGGAAGAAGCCTTGTCTTGGGCTCAACGAGGTGCAAATGGTAAGACAAGTCTGAGGTATGGGAAGTTTTCTCTGGGGAGTAGGAAGAGAACTGTGCCTAACACCCACATCCCAACCCTATGATCCAGCATAGTAGAGACAAGCGCCAGGAACCCCTGCATGGAAAGGCAGAGGGAAGTGAGCACAAGAAAGTCAAGGGCAATGTAGAGACTAAGAACCAGCCTTTAACAGTCCTGTGAGCAGATTCAACTTCCCTGGAGCCCAATAGCAACAGCAAGAGTCCGAAGAGCACCTGTGGGTGAAGGAACCCCACTTCTATACCAGTAGCTCTGACCTGGGAGACAATAAACATTAGGAAGTGACCCAGAGTTGGAGTCACTGGCAGGCCCATTTTGGCAAACTCACAGCTTTGCTGAAAACAGCACATCTGGGTGCCATCCTGTAACCCACCATCCGCACTACTAGACTCTGAGGGATAATTCCTGATGAGAGCTCCACCTACCCTCCAGGAAAAGCCAAGCCAGATGGGCTGAGGGACAAACAGGAGGGCCTACTGGTACACAAATAAGTCAGGACCCTCCTAGTTACCATTTGCCTGCTGGCAAGCAAGCTGTGCGTCTACAGCGGTCCAGCTGCCTCCCTGCTCAACAGAGAGGGCTGGGAACAGACACCACTAGCAGTGAAGCTCTCCAATGCCTGTCAGACCCTGAAGGCACCTCCCACCTTCTTGGCTCGTGCATGCTGAAGTTAATGAGGCAGTACCCCATAGCCCCAAGTCCCTCAGCACAGACCATAGCTTGGCAGTAGCCTACAACCCATCTGTGTACCCTCAAGGGCTGCTGCGCCTGCAAGGCCTCAGTGTTTACAAAGCTGGTAGAGAGCAAGACCCCAGGGGAGGGCTCTAAACACACTGGCAAGACCCACTTTACCACTGAGGTACATCTTCAAGTCCCCATCCACCAGGACCCACCAGCTGGGTAACCAGGTACCCCCACCTACCTCCCACAGCCCAGCTAGCTAGCTGAGGGCCACACATCTTGACACTGGGCAGCTGCTGGCAACTGTACACCTGATGGCCCAGCAAACACCAACACTGTAGGCAACCTACTCACACAAGTCCATGTCCCACAGCAGCTCAGGCAGCCACCCACCAGGTCTGGACCCACAGTACTACCCACTGAGCACACCTCAGTGCAAACCAGGGTCAATCCAACTGAAGGATCACTACCTGGCCATACTGACAGTCACACAAACAGGACTGTTCAATTCAATTATAAAATGGGCAGAGGTTCTACATACACATTTCACATATGGTCAGAAGACATAAGAAACATGATTTTTTTATCGTTTATCACTAGGGAAATGCAAATCAAAACCTCAATGAGATTTCACCTCACACCAATTTGCCTATCACCAAAAAGTTAAGAAGGGAGTAAAGTCACTGAGAATGAGGAGAAAAGGGAGTTGTGCACTGCTGGTAGAAATTCCAATCAGTGTAGCCATTATGAAAACAGTGTGGAAGTGGCTCAAAAAATTGAAAATAGAACTACCATGTGATCCAGTAACCCCAGTTCTGGGAATTGACCCAAATATGAAAACATCAACTTAAAAACACATATGCACTCCTATGTCCCTTTTCAGCACTAATCTTAATGGCCAATATTTAGATATACCCACAAATCTCATGAAGGAAAAATAAATATAGTGTTTTGGAATATCCCTCAGCCATAAAAAGGAAATATTGACATTTGAAACAATGTGGTTGAACCTTAAGGGAATTATCCTAATAGAAACAAGTCAGAAAGTAAAAGACTAATGTCATATAATTTCAATCATTTGTGGAATACAAAGCAAACAAAAACATATACAAATGTTTAGACTCTGAGAATGATGGTTAGCCCAAGGTAAGAAGCAGTGAAGGAGCAGGTCAAAAGGGTAGGTGGTGGATGGTGACTGGATGTTTGGTGGTGGATTTGGTGCGAAGATGTGGTCTTGGAAACTATGCATATTGTAAACTAATTTTACTTTTATGAAAAAAGAAATATTTACTCAATATTTACTGAATGAATGATAAATTAATTTGACCTCTTATTCTCCTGCTTCATGACAACTGTCCTTGACAACTTGACTCTGACCTCCACTATATTAAACTAAAGTTCAATGAATATATATATATATATATACATATGATTTAATCTCCATGCCTTTATATTCTACCTCAGCTAGAAAATCCTTTTCACTAAATGGTAACTTAACTCACTTTTAAAGATTTAGCTCAATTATTCTCTTAAGAAATTTTCTCATTGGGCCTCCCTGTGGTGCAAGGGGTTGAGCACTGATTGTGGGGCTTCCGCAGCCACTGCAGGGTGAGTTCGATCCCCGGCCAGTGAAGGGACCCACATGGCGCAGCAGACCTCTCCTGCCTCGCCTGCTGCTCCCCTCAGCAGTGTATTTCAGTAGATCTGCCTGTTCTGCTCCCCACTCTATCTCTGATGAATCCTCTCACCCACCACCACCACCCCCCATGACTCTGGCCTGTACCCCAGCTCCTATATGCATAAACAGATAAATATTTTTTTAAAAAAGAAACTTTCTTATTTATAGCATCACTATTAAATTTAGTAAAATATAAGCTCTTTAGAGTAGATAAACAGAACATAGTATTTCTTCTTTCAAAACTGAATCTACATCTCCCTTAGTTTTTAAAGAAATATTTTATTTATTTGTATTAAAGTATAATTGTTTTACAATATTGTTTATATTTTAGAGGTATAGGCTCTCTCCCCTCCAGCACTCAGTCTTCAACCACTGTTTATTGTGCTACCTCCCAACTTTGTTCTCTCCCCATCCTGTCCCCAGCCCCATTGGTAGCCTGAATTCTACATTCAGATTACCATAGTTTGTAATTGGCTTGACTTTATCTAACCCTTAGTTTCTTTATATTACACAAATAAGTTATAGCATCTAAGAATTGAGTTCTCCTTCTGACTTCTTTTACTTAGCATAATCTTCAATTCCAACAATGTTTTCACAAGTGGAAAGATTTTACCTATTTTAATAGCTGAGCAGTATTTCATCATGCATATATACCTCGTCTTCCTGATTTGGGGCATAGGTTGTTGGCATAGCTTGACTCTTATTAATAGCACTTTGATGAACATAGGAGTGCATATGTCCCTTCAAAATAGTGGTTTTCTACAAGTCACTTTTGGTAATATTTCATTTCTCTTCTTCCTTATACATAAAAAATTTGAAACAGTTTTCTACAAATGGCGATAGTGGAAGGATAGAGGAACAAAAAAAGAAAATAAGAAAATTAGCTCTACATAGATACACACACTACCTGTCAGTAATTAAATCACTCTAGTGAGAGTGAGCATATTAATTAAAAGGCAGGGGTTGACAGAGATGGTTAAAACACTCATACATGATCCAATTACATGTGGCCTACAAGAGACACACCCTAAAGATACGGAGAAATCCAAAGCAAAAGAAATTCATTCATGTAAAGAATACCAGAAAAAGAATGACTATATTTATTATGAGACATGGCTAGATCATTTTATACATATAAAATGGCCAACTAACCAAGATAAACCAATTATGAATATATATAAAATATATACATATGTATAATAAAGCCCCAAAATACATGAAGCCAAAGCTTACTATTAAACAGATGTATTTTATCAATATTAGCTGTAGACTTTAATAGTTTTCAGTAGAGAGTAGAGCAACTAGTCAGAAGATCAATAAGGAAATAGAAGACTGAAAAACTACTACAGAACAATTGGATGAAACAAGTATTTATAGAGCAACCCATCGAACATTTTGAATAACTGTGAACAGTTTAATGCAGGATCTCACACATTTGCCAGTTAATAAATGCTCATTTCACATGTCCAATATATTAAATATTTCACCATAAGAGAAGGAAGATACAAAATACTAACTTCAATTTCAAGGCAGAGAAAAATGGCTGGAAGGAAAACATGCATTCAACTATTGATGAAAGACTCTACGCAATCTCAGTTTAGATCAAGTCCTAAATACAGACATCAGGGATTACAGGATAAAAACACAGAAGTGTTTTTAAATGCAAGCTTCAGCATTCATAAAATTTACAATGTTATATGAGATATTTAATCAATGCTTATCTTTCACGTCTGTAAAATTGGAATATCTGTATTTGTGATAAAGATTATGTATATAAACAACATGAAATCATACCAGGCAAATACAAAGTCCAACAAAAATTTTTACACACTATACAACAGATAAGGGACTTACATAAAAGATCTACAAAGAGTCTATACAACTCAACAAAAACAAAATAAACAACCCAATCAAAAAATGGGCAAAAGAGCCAAAAAGACTCTTCTTCAAAGAGGAAATGCAGATGGCAAAAAGGCATCAGTAAAATGCAAATCGAAACCACAATGAGATATCACCTCACACCAGTAACACTGGTCCACATTAAAAAAAATCTGACAATAACTAATGCTGTTAAGGATGTGGAGAAAAAGGAACCCTCTTACACTGCTGAGGATATAAACTGGTCGAACCACTATGTAAAGCAGTGTGGTGGACCCTCCAATTATTAAAAATGGATCTACCATATGACCCAGCATTTCCACACCTAGGAATCTATCCAAAGGACACAAAAACATTAATTTGGAAGGAAACTCGCACTCCTATGTTTATTGCAGCACTATTTACAAAGACATGGAAACAACCTAAATGCCCAAAACTAGATGATTCGTGAAGAAGATATGGTATATAAACATAATGGAATATTATTCAGCAACCAAAAAAAGATAAATTCATGTCACTCACAGCAACATGGATGGAGCTGGAAGGGATTATGCTCAGTGAAATAAGTCAGAAGGAAAAAGAAAAATATCAGATGATTTAATTTATAGGAGAAATATATGGAAATCAAAAAAAGAGGACAGAAAAAAAGAGACAAAATATCAGACAAACTATAAATCTAAGAGATAGAGCAGTGGTGGGGTAGGGAGAGGCATCAAAATAGGGGAGGGAAGAGCACAAGAGTCTATGGTAACGGTTCACAGGTAATTTGGTGGTAGAATTTTACAGGAATTACACCTAAGAGGAGAAAGCAAATATTATACAAAAAAATGAACTGTAATGTAAAATAATAAATGGAAAAATAAATAAATAAAATAATGAATACCAAAAAAAGGATGTGGTATATATCACAATGGAATACTACTCAACTGTCAAAAATATAAACTCATGTCATTTGCAGCAACATGGATGGAGCTGAAAGGGATTATGTTGAGCAAAATAAATTAGAAGATAAAAGACAAATACTAGATGGTGTCATTAATATGTGGAATATGGAGAAAGCAGACAAATGGTCAGATAATTCACACTCAAAAACTAACCCTTGAAAGCAGACTATATAACTAAGGTATTCAGTTCTAGACAGAAGCAGAGGGAAAGGGTAAGGGTTGATAACCAAGTGGGGAGGGAGTACAATGAACTTTGGTAGTGGACTATGGTTGTTTGGTGGTGGGAGCATTATTGTAACATTACTGCAAGGGGGGGACAAAATAGGAACAAAAGTATAAATCAATATTACCTTAATAAAGAAACTAAAAAGTATTTTGGATACAATTTTTTTTAATTTGAGAAAAAAATTCTTGAAAAACATGTCATGCAATTTTAAATAAGAACAGTTAAAATTATAAATGGATATTTGCCTCAACTATATCCCTGAAAGTTTTTCTATTCAGGCTGTCAAAATCCTGAAAGAATAGGGGCAATCTTGGAGCACATAAAGTAAGTTCCTAAGCAGACCACAGAGATGTGAAGCTGGAGCTTGAATAAAGAGCATGACTCTATAGCATGAGTCAAAGACAGAAATCTGAGGGCAAGATACTACATAATCCACAAGAGGAGGATGAAACTAAGGTGGTAGCATTGAGAACGGTGAGGTGTCAAGCCAAAGACCACACTGAAAAAGAACCAATTGTTTTCTTTGAGGGTCCTTTGAGTTGCAAAGTTTTGAGGCTAAAAGCCCAGCAGTGATGGCACCAAAAAGTTAAATGGGGATGTTGAAAGAATGTGTAATTCGGATAAGAGATGAATTAATACACATGCTAATATGAGTTAATATACATGATGATGGCACAATGAAGTGAACATATCCTACAGGTTAGTTTTATTTATCTTTTAAGATTTATTTATTTGTGCATACAAGAGCTGGGGTACAGGTCAGAGGTAGGGGTGGGGGGGATGAAAGGACAGAATGGAGAGCAGAATGGTTGGATGGACAGAAACGCACTGCCAAGTGGAGCAGCGGGCCAGGCAGGAGAGGTCTGCTGCACCATGTGGGTCCCTCCCCGGCTAGAGGCAGAGATCGGACTCGTGCTGCAGTGGCTGCAGTTTGCTTCATAGTGCGTTGCTTAACCCACTGAGCCACCAGGGACCCCACCTACAGATTAGTTTTATAATGAGCTAGTTAAATTATCTTCTAGGCATTCAGATAGTTCAAAAACAAGCACTGACTCTAATATTGACAAAATGTCCAGAATGCTAAACAGAAATGGATAAACTCTAGTGTGTATCCATGAAATGCTTACAGTTTTGAAGGACAAACAGAAGTCCTCTAATTTCTATACAGGAAAGTTAACCTTGCAAATTTCAAGTTTAAGGGCAGTTCTGATATCTAGAATTCCATTTATGAAATATTATCCAGGGCCTCCCTGGTGGCGCACTGGGTAAAATCAACGCACTATGAAGCAAACCGCAGCCACTGCAGCACGAGTTCGATCCCTGCCTCAGGTCAGGGAGGGGACCCACATGGCATAGCAGGTAGCAGACGTCTCCAGTTACTCCCCTTAGCAGTGTGTTTCAGTCAGTCTGCCTGTTCTGCTCTCCACTCTGTCTCTGCTGAATCCTCTCACCTCCCACGACTCTGTACTGTACCGCAGCTCTTATATGCATAAACAAATAAATCTTTAAAAAAAAGAAATATTATCCAGGTTTAAAATTATTCACTCAATATGATAGCTGCTGGAGACATGGCATTATTTAAATATAAATAAATTAAGACCTCCCTGGTGATGTAGGGGTTAAATTCTCAGTGCTATCTCTATCAAGCTATGGCCAGCCACAGTAACTGAACTTGAACCTCAAGCTATGGCCAGCCACAGTAACTGAACTTGAACCTCAGCCACTTCAGGGACCCACATGGTGCAGCAGACCTCTTCTGCCTTGCCCACTGCTCTCCTCAGCAGTGTACTTCAGTCAGTTTGCCTGTTCTGTTCCCCACTCTGTCTCTGGTGAATCCTCTCACCTCCCCTGCATCCCTTGCCTACACCCCAGTTCTTGTATGCATAAATAAATAAAATAAATCTTTTAAAAAATAAATTCAAATAAATTAAAACAAAACATTTAATATGAATATTATTTAATATTTATATTATTAAATATAAATACTATATTATTATATATTATCATTTATATAGTATAAATATTATGAATTATTATATTTTATATATTTAATATACTATATATAATATAATTATATAATATATTTAATATATTATATAAATATATATAAATACTATATATAAATATTAAATGTTTTTAATATTTATCAGTTCCCTGGTCATATTAGGCATATTCTAAGTGCTCAAAAGCCCATCACATGAGGCAAGAAGAGTAACTACCACTTTTATAAGTGGTAAAAGTTCTATATGAAATCTGCACAGAAACACCTTTACCGTGACCATAATGATGGTAACTCTTCTTGTAAATCAACATTAAACTCTTCAAACACTTTCTGTGCTTTTTGAAATTCCTCTTCTGCCTAGAAGACACATAACAATGTGTTTAAAGAATATCACATAAACACAAACCACTTTATATACAACATCATTTAATATAAAATAGGAATACTGTGATGGCATCTTAGAAATATTTGGGGAAGGGACGAAATGTAGTTAAAATTCACATTTTCAGTAAGAGTGAAATGTTAAATCTCATTACATTGACTGAATTGATTATAATGAATCGATTACAATGAGTCAATGACACTAATTATTCCTGCAATCTCTGGCACTTTATTTCATTCTGAAAAAATATGTTCATTGCTTGGCATAAATACTATTCTGCTCTGGACACTGGACACACATTTTCCCTAAGAAACTGAGTCTATTTGGAAGCCTTCATAATTACAGGATAGGGCTTACAATCTGCTCTGAATATGTTATGGGGAACATGGTACAGGGAACTAAGTTTCACAGTAAAGATGATATTTTAACTGAATCTTTTTATTTGTTTATATATTTTTACATAGTTGTTCATTTTTGTATAAGTTTGATTTCTCCTCTCAGGTGTAGTCCCCATAAATTTCCCACCACCATGACACTTGTGAATCATCACCCAAGACTCCTGTGCTCTTCCCTCTTGTTTTGAGACCTCTCCCTCCCCATCCCTTTTTACCTCTGCCTCTCCTCTCCCACTCACTGAAAAGCAAATGTTTGCTAAAGAAGGGTGTGAAGCATGCATCACAATACATGAAGGTGGTGTTCCCTGGGCTTGAATTCTAACTCATTAACCATGTGACCTTGTCAGGTGGACACAGTAATGTGGACCTTACAAGTGTTGTGAGTAGCAAGGGGGTGTATATGAAGAGCTGACATGGTGCCTGCATCTATAGAGACTTACACAAAGGAAACTCTGCTGCTGTGACTGGCCAGGACCTGACATGTGAGTCGTGAAGGTTCAAGCTTGGGATGTGAGCATAGAAGAAAGAGAGGGAGCAAAATAAGAACTGAAAGTTAATGATGGATAGACAAGTAATTATGAAATTGTGAAGCTCCTATATGCTGTTCCAAAGTATATAGAATTTTTTATTTCTATAGGCAATGGGTGCCAGTAAGAGACTTAAGCAGTGGCGAGGCATACTGACTATATGATGAGGAACAACCACTCACTGTGTGTAGGCAGAGGAAGAAACAAGACTAGAAGCAGAAAGAGAAGGTAGCTGATGTTATCAGTTAGTTGGCATCTGTAAATGACTGACTTTCATGGTGAAAGCTACTGGAATGGGTTTTCTAAGCAATGTTGTCCAAATTTAGTATATACGTGTGTGTGTGTGTGTGTGTGTATTCTTAGACAATCAAGAGTGATGTTTGAGAACTTTAAACTTGGTTTCCCATCTAAGTATGCATTTTAACATCAACTATGGAACACAGCCACAGAAAGAAGTTCAGGAACATATTATTTTCTTGGATCCTGTGATACTGTTGGGGACCAAAATTTATTCGGCTCCAATGTGTGAGTTAGGATCAGTTGTACAAACTTCACAAACAAACATGGAAAAACTGATTTTAATTAATATGACATAAATTAAATATGGAAAGCAGCCCACAGTACCATGTTTCTGCTTCAATTTTATCCTTAGTCCAACCTTTTTAAAAAAGGATCATTTAAACCTAAGAAGCAAAACTGCTGTAGGTCACAGAAAATGGAGTCATTCTCAGAGGACTGGAATCCTTCTGACACTAAGAATCAGGGGAGGCAGGCTGTACCTTAGAGATCCGACTCTCATCCTTCCTCTTGGAGCTCTGCAAAGCTTCCAGATGGTGACGGGCACTGTCATAGTCCACCAGTTTCCTGCTGCGCTTTGCAATGCGATTCTGCCAACAGGAAATACATGCACTAAGAAAGAGACATGGTTATAGATTCTCTTCTTGAGTGCCAAAATGCTTTCTTTGTCCAGAGTAACTGAGGATCGTGGCTGGAGATTTAGTACACAAATGATCCTTGGAAATCAGACTACAGCTTCCAATCCTTTGTGCGGAAAAACATTAGGCAACTATTTCCCTTTTGGTAATAATCAGGCTAATGATGACACAGTCAAGAAGAGTTCGCAGTCAAAGACCAGAAAACTACAGAACTGATTGAGAAGAACAAGTTAACCTGCATTCTTTAATAACTTCTATTCTAAACTTCAAATGCTCCATTTTGAAGAGAATGAAAGACTACCTTAGAAATGAGTTGTATATTCCTAATAACACTCACAATAACAACAACTCTATAGAGCAGATTTACTTCCTAAGAAATTCTTTTTCCTAGAAATGTTCCTAAATGTTTTATCAATTAGAATCACCTGAGGAGCTTTAAAAACACATTGATACCTACAGAATTTCACTTACAATTAGGATATATACGGCTGCAAATAATATCATTCCTACACTAACAAGAAAAAAATCTGTACAATCTATAAAAACATAACTCTCTTCTGGATTGTATCAGACATGGGGGTCACAAGGTAATAAAGGAATCTGAATGCCAAAGAGCAACAAATTCTTCAAGGACAAACAAAACACAGAAACCAGTTCGCCTTTGGCAGGGAACAGGTGAAAGTTGTGGACACTAGGCAAATGGACAAAAAGAGGTCAGCTAAAATTTTAACAAATTGTTAAAGGCCTGGTGTCTGTTTGGTTGTCTAAGACAACAAGGGGAAATTTCACTTATGGGCAAGCTCTTCCCTTGGGCCTTTTCTGAGCACTGTAAGAAAGTTTAAGGACAAAACCTTTCCCTGCAGTGCAGGTGAAAACGAGGTGCACCATGGTTGCTGGAGGTGGGCACAAAGCCCTGTCTATCTCCATAATCTATTTCTATTACAAAGTAAAACTTCTAAGTTGCTTGAGAAGAGAGCAACAAATCCTCCTAATGCTAGATAATAAGCAATGATCCACTGCTTTGAGGAGGGGAGCAGAAAGAAGCAAAACCATTCTGAGAAGACAGGAATCTCTCTGACACTCAGAATAGATATAAAGGCAATTGCTACATGCAAAAATGTAGCAGAAAAAATTTCTACCCACAGGGAGGGGCATTAAATCTTCTTGGATCTAATATCTGACTCCTGTAATAAGCAGAAGTCTGGTCCTATTTGGACATGGACAGGAAATTCCTGCTCAAGAAAACCACAGATGTAAGGTCAACTTTACCTAAGATAAGACCAGGAAAGAGTAAGAGGAAACTGCGCTGCCACCATTATAAGTCCAGAACTGAATAGCTAGTGATAGCTTCCCACCACTGGAGGAAGGAAATGCATGGAGAGAGACACCCCCCGCCCCCCGCAGTACAGATATACAGAAACTGAAACCTGACAGGGAGCAAGAACATGAAGAAAAAAATCTCTGACACCCAAGGGTCCACTTGATGTGAGTCCAGGGAGAAACAAATCAGAATCAAACAATAATCTAAAATCATTATAGATGCTAAAATATGAGCACAAGGAATTAGCAGGCCAATTTTAGAGGAATTTGAAAGCCAGAGAGCACTAAAAGTAACAATAACAACAGTAAAACCTAAATCTAATTTAAGTTGTGATTACATTGATTTGAGTTATCACACTAAAGGACAGAAAGGCTTGCCCATTTCCGGGAAATGGAAATAGTGAAGTCTTTGGTCTTCTCTATTATGTACATGATTTCTGGAATCAATCAAAAATTGTAAACCACACATACAAGAAAAATGAAAAACAAACAAAAATGACTACGAGAAAAGTCAAAGCAATCAAGAGAACTAGATTCAACATGACATTGGTATTGGAAGTATGAAACAGGAACTTTTAGAGAATCAAGACTAATATGTTAAAGCATCTTATTGAAAAAGGTAAACTGCAGACATAAACAGAAGGGGAATTTCAGCAAGGATATGAAAGATTTGCTAATCAAATGGAAATGCTAGAAAAAATATCAGAGGAAAAATTCTTTGATGCACCAACCACTAGACTTAAAAACAGCTGAGGAAAGAACCAGTACACTTGAAAATATATGAAGAAGTTGATATCATTAAAACACAAAAAAGAGCCATGAAAAATAAAATCAAGCATTCAAGACCTGTAATGCATGGTCTAAAATAATGTAAATGAAGCCTCAAAAGGAGATGAGAGGTAATTAGAAGAACATTTCAAGAAGCAAAAGTTGGAAACAAATAAGGGATTAATGAAAAAAATTAATTACAATAAATTAAAAATCAAAATCAACAGAGAACTATAAATCTGAGACATTCCCTAGGGGAGGAGGAGGGTGAAGGAACAAAATGGGTGGGAAGAGCACAGGGGACTAGGTGATGGTGCACGGGGGAATCAATGATGGGAACTTCATGGGGACGAGAAATATACACTCTACAAAAATGAAAAATAATGTAAAATGTGCATACAATTAAAATAAAAAAGAAATAGCACTGCATTATAACAGTAAAAAAAGTGATAGTGAAGACATCTAAGTACAGAACCAAGAAACCCACAGAACTCCAAGGAGGAGAAATACCAAACAAAGTTGATCATGACATGGTATAATCAAACTGCTTCAAGTCAAGAGTAGAGAAAAGCAAAGTGCAAAGAAAAAATTAATCTATAAAAACTAGGCAAGAAAATACACCAGAGTGACATCCTGAAAGTACTGAATTACTAAAAATAAAAAGAAATTTGCCAACTTAGAATTAATTCTATTCCCAGGAAAACAGTTTTCAAAAGCAAATCTAAGCTTTTTTTCCAGACAATTGCTAAGAGAATACATTTCTAGCGTAAGAATTTTAATACTAAGTAGAGCTATACAGAGAAATGACTGATATAATAACCATACGTGATAAAAATCAAGGAAAATATATAAGACTCTTCTTTCTTACTTTCAATTACTTGACAAGGCAATCCAAGCAAAGATGGATACAATGTCTTAAGGGGTTTATAACATATGGAAAGGTGAAATGTATGAAAATAATAGCACAAATAAAAGCAGAAAACTAGAAATATATTTCTTATAAAAATGATGTATAGTTGACATATACTATATTAATTTCAAGAATCTAACACAGTGACTCAATATTTGCACATATTATGAAACATCCACAGTAAATTCAGTTAACACCCATTAGATGTATACTGCCTTAAGTTTCTTAGACTATACATACAGTGTATAACATTATTTGAAGTTAGATTTAAATTAGAGATAAATTAAACTGCAGGATAACCACTAAAAATGAAAGTTACATAAAGAGGTATAACTAATAAGCAGTTATAAAATTTACTAATTTCTGAGCCCCACATTAAGATACTGATTTAGGGCCTCCCTAGTGGCGCAGTGGGTTAAGTAACGCACTATGAAGCAAACCGCAGCCACTGCAGCACGAGTTCGATCCCTGCTGCCGGCCAGAGAGGGGACCCACATGGCGCAGCAGACCTCTCCTGCTG
>JAGFMF010011718.1:4748651-4765984 GCA_019455555.1 Galemys pyrenaicus | reverse complement strand
TTGATCTGCCTGTTCTGCTCCCGCTCTCTGTGGTGAATCCTCTCACCCCCCCACCTCTGGCCTGTACCCCAGTGCTTGTATGCATAAATAAATAAATCTAAAAAAAAAAATTAAAAAAAAAAAGATACTGACTTAATTCATCTGAGACAAAGTTCACATATCTGTTATTTACTAAAAGATCCCAGTAGTACATTATGCCCAGCCAGTCTAATACTGAGAACTAATGCAGAAAACTCTTACTTTGACAGAATGAAAGAAAACCACAATAATATAAATGTTTATGGCTTATGAAATAGTCACATGCATGACTCTTGAAAGCAACCTGTAGCAAGGATGAGGCATGGATAATTCCCATTGTACATGTAGGTAATTTCAATCTGCATGAAGTTAACCTCTAAGCTACCCAAAATTGTTCAGAAACCCCATGGCAAAAGATGAATGAGGTATCAAATAATTTAATGGTGGAAAAACAAGTCACTCTTTTACTTTTACCTGATACTTGGGAAACCTGAAAAAAGAACTAGATTTCATAAGTAAGGGTGACACATGAGCTCTTATGTAGAAAAAGATAAAGATTCTTAATTAATTGATAGTAAATTTAGGGGCCTCCCTGGTGGTACAATGGGCCAAGCAATGCAATGTGAAGAAAACCACAGCCACTGCAGCACAAGTTCAATCCCCGGCCAGGGAGGGGACCCACATGGCTCAGCACTTTATTTCAGTAAATCTGCCTGTTCTGTTCCCTACTCTGTCTCTAGTGAATCCTCCAGCCCCTGCACCTCTGGCCTGTACCCCAGTGCTTGTATACACAAATAAATCTTTAAAAAAAATAGTTAATTTAATTTAAATATTACTAGTTTAATAGTAAGTAATTTAATTATTTCAATTAAAATTTCTTCAGGTTTTTCCACACACACTGACTTTCTGCAGTGAATGAAGAAAATAATTTATTCCACCTTTTTTTGCTTCAGTAGTAACCCCAACTTGGAATTCACTTTGGCACATCGCTGTAAATATATGTTTAGTTGCTCATGCCTGGTGCCAACCTAGAATTTAAACCACATTTTACAATGAATGCACTGTCTGGGTTGGTGACAAGCTGGGTCTTATGTAAGGTTGATTTCAGATGTCAGTTCTTCATAATGAAAACCATTAATACTGGGAGCACTGATGATCACAGTTGGGAAAGTCAAACATTATTCCCTCATGAATGATGCACTGGAGTCCTGCCTGAAGGGCTGCAGTAAATATTTGGAAATTTGCCTGAGGTTCTAACGACATGTGGCCTGTTGATCTCAATGGGTGTCAAGGCCCATGCTTTGAAAATTCTCCACTCACTATTTGTAACCGTTCCATGAATAGCCCATTCGTTACATAATTACTGGGCACCAGTTTTATGAACCAATGACTCCATAGCCATTTCTAACTTTTGTCCACAGCATAATGGCACATAGAATAATTACAGAGCATCTTCACAGAAGAAAAACTTGAAATATTAAAAACCATTCTCCTGTTGTTGTTTTTTTGGTCCTTTCTAATTATTTGTTTGTTTTTTTAAGTTAAACATTACTATTTCACCAACTGTTCTAATGAAAGGGTTTCATAACTCTCTATCTTGATTGATTATGTGCTTGCTATACATTCTAAATGTGGCCTCAAAGAAAGAGATTTTTTCAGCCTCTCTTCACGATGCAAGTAAAACCATGACAAATTGTATCATCTACCTTTAGTTCATGACCACATGGACTCCAAGAAAAGAACTCCTTAAGTACAAGTTCTACTGAGTCCATCTTTCTGACATGGAACAAACTGAAAAAACTAACCAATATATTCTGCCATGATTTTATTTTAATCTCTCTATGGGTCAACATAAGTACTTCTGTATGTATTTATTCCCCAAAATTATATCCTCCTAGAGACAATGGTGAGTTTTCAAATAACATTAGGCAGTACCATAATAAGTAAAATGTTCCATATTTTATTGATGACACTATATTATTGTTCCTGAAACTCAACAATTTTTCAAATGGGTTCTCTTCAAGGCCATCACAGCCTTCACTTGCTTACCAAAGTCATACTATGAATATGTATTATGTGAATAATTTAGATAAGTTGTAAGTGCTTTGTACTTTTCAAGTAGGACGACAAAGTTTCCATTTATTCTCTTCTAATTTGGGGATAATTTATTTTTATGGAGATCAAATTACTATGTAATAAATGATATTCTAAAGTGTGATAATAATTCTGAGACTGCTGCCTAAGTGTTTCCAAGATAAAATTTTAATATCTATCAAATAATCTTGAGATATCCCCAAACACCATTCCTATAAACCAGTGCATGTGACCTTACTGAATTTTTAACATATTTAATATAAAATTTCTCAGAAAATTACAAAAAAACTTATTTATGTCTCTTAATTAGAATTAGCTATGCAATGGTTCAATAAGTTGTTCTGCTACCTATGATGGTAACATCATAAAGAATACAATACTTGGGGCCTCCCTGGTGGCATAGGGGTTAAAGTCTCAGTGCTATCAAGCTATTGCCAGTCACTGTAGCATGAACTCAATCCCTGGCCAGGGAGGTGACTCGCAAGGTCCAGCAGACCTCTCCTGTCTCACCTGCTGCTCCTCTCAGCAGTGTATTTCAATAGATCTGTCTTTTCTGCTCCCCACTTTGTCTCTCATTAATCCACTCACCACCCCCACCTGTGGCCTATACCCCAGTGCTTATATACATAAATAAATAAAAATAATTTTTATAATAACCTAGTCTGATGCACTTGGGTTCTTATCCAGTAGAACAAGTGCTCCTGGTGCCCTAAATCACATTTTGTATGTTGGTCAATTAGTGTTATGTGTCCTGTGTGGGACCAAAGGAACTAACATTATTGATGAGTGCTATTTTAGCCAAGAAATAGCCACTCTGTTTTAGGGATAAGACCAGTATACATTACTACACATTACTTCCTGGTATTTGATAATGGCTACAAAGAAATAAGTAAAATGGAACTATGCATTAGAAAAACCTGACAAGAAAGATGCCCATGAATTCTGATTTGTGCCCTCTTCACCCTACAGGAGAGGCAGCACATAGCTTTTTTACCGGGCACTCGCCCCGAGCATGAAAAATAACAGGGGCAGAGGCAGGAAATATATTAATTATACTATTTACTACATACTATCTGGAGGTTTTAAAAACCGTATTTAACTCCAGAGTCCATTCAAATCTATGATGTTCAATACGTCATTGTGTTATTTCCCTTTTAAGGAATCAAAGTATCAAGTGTCAAATGAAACAAATGTTTTAGAACCTGAAAATTTTAAGAGAGAAAATACACAGGTGTGATATGAACACAAGCAAAATAAATAGCCAACAAGGAAATACCAGATTTTGCTCTCATGTTTGCAATAAATTTTTACCTGGACCATTGTCCCTCTAATGGAAATTATTGTCAAAAGCTATATAATAAAAAGGTTTGAAGATACAGAAGATTGGTATTATTTGCAGCCTCTGATTTTTTTATTTTATGTCTATAGGATTAAATGACTTCTGCAGAGAATTAATAACTAACACTAAAGGGGAAAATGTGATTTCTATGACTACATTTCAAATTGATAGAAACAGAAAAAATTTACCAACTGTCCTTGATATCAGTGTGAAGACTTTCAAAGCCTATCTCTAGCCCATGTTGTAACAAACCATTTGATTCTTTCCTTTCTAGACACAGAGTAAAATACCTTTATGTCAGGAAATTGGCCAAGATAGGTATCCAGCGTCAACAATGACCCATCTACTAGTTTTTGATGGAAGTCTTCCCACAGTACATCACACTTCTGAAAGAGAGAGAGAGAGAGACAGAGAGAGATATGAAATTACTTTAATTGAATACCTTTTATCAAAACTTCAAAAAAAATATCTGAAACTATAAAATGAGGTAAGTAATACTTCCCCAGAGCAGTGGTTGCTAGAAAGAATGTGGATTGTTTTATAATGAAACTTCAAGGCAATTTGGAAACCAGTTTTAATTTACTAATATAGGCTAAGGTTTCAGTTCATTAACAAATGTATCTCTGGTTATCAATTACTAAAGAATGCAGAAGCTCCAAAAGGGCCCCAGATCTCTACAGGTAGACTCTGAGCTAAGAGACTATAAAGAATTCCACTGAGACAGCTAGCTTCTGAAGCAACCATGAAATTAGAAAGCTCTCCAGAAAAATAAGAAACCGATCCGGGGCCTCCCTGGTGGTGCAAGGGGTTGAGACTTAGCACTATAAAGCTATCTGCTGCCACTGTAGGATGAGTTCGACCCCCAGCCAGGGAGGTGACCCACATGGTGCAGCAGACCTCTCCTATGTTACCCGCTGCTCCCCTCAGCAGTGTATTTTAATAGATCCACCTGTTTTGCTCCCCACTCTGTCCCTGGTGGATCCTCTCACCCACTAAACCTCTGGCCTATGCCCCAATTCTTACATGAATAAGTAAAAACAAATCTTTTAAAAAGTACAATAAACCATTCCATAAGCCTCCACAAAGAAAGAAAAAAATGTAGTTATATTAAGAAAGACCCTACCATTTATGGAGTACACACAGAATATTAGGTACCACTACAAGTTCTACCACTATTACTTGTGCCACTATTCTCATCATATCAAGGCATAGGAGTAAACACTGAGTATTCATTTAATTCTAACAACAGCCTTATGAAGAAATTTTTATTGTTGCCACTCTACAGAAAAGTGATGGGCCCAGAGATGTTACGTAACTTAGCCAAGGTCATGCAGTTGCCAAATGACAGACTAATGTCACTCCAAGTCTGCTCCTTGAATTCAAAGTCCATGAACTATTATATAGACTGCTTCACCATAACAGGGTTTATACACCCACTGTGTGACTCTGAAAAACTGAACTTCCCCGTGTTTCAAATTCCCCACTTAAATATGGTGACAACATAAAGCACTTCACATGTTCAGTCCCAAGCACAGAGCAGGTGATCAAGAACTTCCACTCATATTTTTCGCATTACTCTATTTGGGGCATTCCAGCAGACTCTGCTGCTTGTTTCTAATATCTACCCTTTCCTCCTTTTGAGTAATAGAAGCTCCAATCTCAGCAAGGCAGGTGGCTGCCATCACAGACATTATTACCCAGCTTTCACTGCAGCTATATGTAGCCAGCAGATTAAGTTTTCACCAGTGAAATGTACTCTCAGCCATGTCCCTAAAAGAGGGAACTTGGATTATCTTGCACATGTATCCCTTCTTGCTGACTGGCATGACGAAATTAGAGCTGATGTTTCTTTTTCACACTTCAAAAATGAATCCTAACTGTTATAAATCAAAAATCAAGATTTTTATGCAAAAATTTAATCTTCTGTTAAAAAAAATATTTTTTTTTATGTAAGAAAACCCTCTGAACATGCAGCATCAGTCCCCTCACCATCAAAGAACCGATATGTGGATCTACAAGTAAAGATTCTAAAAGTCCTGGCAGATGCAGAGTCCAAGGTAGAGAGCAGACATTTCTTTAGGAATAAGCTCACCTTCTGATACACAGGAGGTAACACAGTGCTCTGAAAAACCTAACACAAGAGTTTGTTATTCCCCTAAAACTCTTCATGATGAATTTCTAATCATAAAACATTAATCACACATTTATAAAATGAGTTAAGCATTTCACAACATGATGCAGAAATAGTGTCTTTTAAATGAAGACATATGGAAGATGCTATTACTTAATAATTGTACTGGATGCGTGGGGGCTGGCTTTGCCAAATTCTTATCCTGATAATTTTCAAAGAGGAAACAGCCAAGAAGAGCTTTACACACATGCACATGTGCACACACACAATTTGTTTTTATCTCAGTGACGGTTTAAGAAGCTCAATGTGGGGATATGAAGATCGTCATGGAGAAGCCCACAGAAAGCGTTAACTCATGGGTGACCCAGACGCTCAGGTCACCACACGTCTGATCCTCCCTGAGCTGGGCCAACATCTTTGAAGTCTTCTGTGTCTAAATGAACAACATGAACTCACTGGAAGTGGGAATGACAGACAACTGTCAGAGTTTTAACAAGAAACTTAGATGAGACAAAACTCTGACGGTGGCTCTCTCAGTTCAAGAACCATGCACTATGCTCATGACATGAATTCATAAGCCTGAGGTGTGCTCTCAGTAGGTAAAATTATTGCTCTTATTTTGCAGGTGATGAAGCTAAATCCTGGGGAGATTAAAGAGTGTGTCAACATCACAAAGAGCTACTGTTGGTCTCCACTCCATTCTCCTTCCTCAAAACAACAATGTCCACTTTCACTCCCTGCCAGACCGAAGGCACTCACCCAGGTGCTGCACTTCAGGTGTTAAGGCACATCTATGGATAAAGCTTTCTGAAAGCGACTATGAGCAGGCTCTGCTGACCAGCAAATGGACTAGCCAGTGTCAAGTGAAACAGAAGCTGTTCTGATGGAGGTATGATGACACAGTGGGAGAGCAGGGAGAAGGTCATACACAAATTCATGCCATGAGTCAGCCTCACCCCACCAATGCTGCAATGAATTGTTAAATCATTGTAGCATGCTACTTTTTTTCCTCCAAACACCTCAGTGAAGCCTTTATACACAGGAAGAAGTTCCAAATATTGAAATAACCCTGTGTTTAAACCCATGTTCATATAACTATTAGCAATCTTGTTTACAGTTGATCTAACACTGGATTATAATACTACACATATTTTAGGAGTGCCACTTCACAGTGCTATAAGTACATGGACAACACCACACCCACCCCAAATTTCTAGTAGCATCTGCCACCATCCTCCTGCCCACCCCCAATTCCCTTCTTCCCTTGTAATAATATCTTGTTGTCAAAACCTAATGGCTTTTTGTTTTGTTTTGTTTTGTTGTGTTTTACTTTTGGAAAATGTTTTTCTTATTTTGAAGGGCAAAAAATCTTTTACCCACAGTTTTCTATCACAGTAGTTTTATAACTACATTCACCGATTACTCTAAGTTTGGGTAGAATCCAGAGGGTAAAATTGCATGGTACTTTGTGGGTACAAGGTCAGGATTAAGACTATGAAGTCATAAGGGACTGAGGGGATAGCAGGAGCCTCACAGAAGACACCCCAGGTCTTTTGTGTGCCCCGAGCCAGCTCTTACCTCACCAACCATTTTCACATCTTCGCGCCCATACCAGTCAGGTTCATACACTTCATGCAGTGACTCTGTGAGCTTCATTGAGGCCTCCTGCATGCCTGGTATGAAGAAAAACAACCTCTGTTAGACAGAAATAAGTAAGGAGCTGCTTCTTTCTCCCTGTTTTCTAAGTGAATGAAAAATCTTGAGGGAAAAACTGTGAAGGCATAGCTACTTCTAGCATCTGCCGTCACGGTGTCAACTCTCCTGAACTTACCTGACCACACTGCACATTTTCTATTATTTATATGATATTGGGTCTTGGAAAAATCAAAAAGGGGTCTTATTCTGAAAGCAATAATAATTATAAGTTCTATTAAGTGAATTTTAAATGTATAGGACACTTAGAATACTATCCACAAAAGTACAGCATTCTTAAAAGAAATGTAATCCTAAACCATTTTAAATGTCATTAAGTAGGGCCTCCCTGGTGGCGCAGTGGGTTAAGTAATGCCCTATGAAGCAAACCACAGCCATTGCAGCACGAGTTCGATCCCTGCTGCCCGCCAGGTTGGGGGACCCACATGGTGTGGCAGACCTCTCCTGCTGTGCCCACTGCTCCCCTCAGCAGTGTACTTCAGTTGATCTGCCTGTTCTGCTTCCCGCTCTCTGTGGTGAATCCTCTCCCCACCCCACACCTCTGGCCTGTACCCCAGTGCTTGTATACATAAATAGATAAATCTTTAAAAATAAATAAATAAATAAATGTCATTAAGTAAAGCATGTTTTTCAAACTAGACAGATGTAAAACTTACGGGTTTTAGGGCATAAAAGTTGAAAGTAGCTGAAGTGACCCTAAAATTTTCAAAGTAAAAAAGTGTTTTTTTTCCAATATTATTGACAGCTAATTGGAGTTTTAAATAGAATTTGCGGAAGCTTAGAATTCTTAAGTCAGAATTCTCATGCGATATATATTGAATATGCTGCAAAAATATGGTTATCAATAGGAAGGATGATGTTTCTGAGAGCAATGTGGTGACAGTAAGGACCAGCAAGTCTTTTCCAGACTCCTCTCCAGCCCCCGTTCAAAACCTAGAGGGAGTGGACTGCCATGGACACAGTTCAGGGATGAGGATAGAATAAAGTGGTTCTGCAGCTGCTGAGCTAGAGAAGTGCCTCTCTGGCACCTGACTCTCCAACAACTGGAAGGTGAGACCTGCCTGAATTGGCTTTAGTCACTAGGGAATAGGAAACGGGACTGAATAAATGGAGAACAAAGGAAAATCAGAGAAAAAACAAGAGTGCTATCATTAGAGATTAAAAATACACAATAAACTGGATGTCAGTGAATCATATGTGGACAGTTTTTGTTAAACTTAAACTGGTTACACTCAAGACTCATCCATATGCTTGCTACATCTAAGGTAGTCAATTCTGGGTTCAAGTGTCAGAGTGAAGGACAAAATAAAAGAAAATATCTGAAGAGATAGAAGAGTATACTTGAGGGCTATGCATGAAAGTCTACAGGCAATTTGGTATTTCATAATTCTTTTAACTGTAAAACAGGTATACATTTGGTCTTTGCATGCTAGATGCTTGAATATTTTGGGGGGTTACTTGAGGTGTGAAAGCTTGTAAACTTCTCTTCATGTCATGCATCCCTGAGCACACTGAAGGCTGCCATTTACAAGGAGATGAACAGACCATACTGACCAGAAGAATTGGCAACCACAAGATGAAGCCCCAGTAGGCTAGGATAGGAAAAGATCTGGATGACTCAAGTCCCTGAAGATACTGATGAAAGAAATTATGGTGGAGGTATGGAGACAGCCAGAAATCAATGGAAAAACCTATACCTGTGTCCTTGTGACAATGTTCTCTTAGGTTATATGTGGTCACTGCCAAGGTGGCAGCAACAGTATAATGCCATGTTTCCACATTACCTCTCCCTAAATACAAGCAAATCCATAGAAATTGACCCCTCAAGTTCACACCAAAAGTCATTAGTTGACCCCTTCTCTAATTCAGATGTCCAAAGGCATCTATAGTTTTCTTGTGAATCATTGTCTTACATCTGATGGAAATGAAAACAGTTGTGTAGACAGATTTTAAACAATGTCGTAGGAGGAAGAAGAAATGATGGCATTATAGGACAAGTAACCTTGGTGGTGAAAAAGAAAAACAATGAATGGAAGATTAAAATAAAATTATATAAGGCTTTCTATTAGTGGGAGTTAAAACACAATGTTGTGGTAAAAGTCTATTTGTGGTAAAAAATAACTACTGATTGCTGTGCAGAAAAGCAGTTATGGATAATTTGGAATGAAAACACTTTGACATAGAAATTGTTTCTAGAACACTGGAAGGAAGTATTCAGATGGATACACAGACCAACTTTGTACTAAAGAGATACAAAGATTGGCAAAAATTGGAGGGGGGTTGGTTCAGAACTTAATCTACAGAGAGCATAGAGGAAAAAAAACCTAAAATTCAAGTTTTTTTCATGCAATTTAACAACATTAAAGCAAAAGATACTAAAAGATACCACTGGCATTTAACAGTATAATACCTAATATTTTTAAAAAGATCAGTGATTTCCAAAACTGTCAGACAAGTGTCTAACATCATACATGGAATTATTATTTTACTATTTGATAGGAATCATTTCCTCCTCTTCAAAATTTTGTACCTCCTCCAAGGCATTTATGTTAACACTCTCCACATCCAATGCAACCAAATGTGCAAGCTCCTATTTTCAACCTCTCAGATTGGTAGTATATATTTCACATAAACAAGAAAAAACTCGAAGAAACAACCTAATCTCTCACCTTAAAGAACTGGAAAAAGAACAACAATAAACCTAAAAGCCAATAGAAGAAGGGAAGTATTAAAAAATCAAAGTAGAAAATCAAAACAGAAATAAATGAAATAGAAGTTAAGAAAATGATGTAAAACTTCAATGAAAGCAAAAGTTGGTTCTTCAAAAAAATAAACAAAATACACAAACCCCTAGTCCGGATGACAAAGAAAAACAGGAGAAAACTCAAATAGATAAGGTCACAAATGAAAGATGAAAAATCACAACAGACACAGTAGAAATCAAAAGAATAATCAGAGACTATTATGAACAATTATATGCAAACAAGTTCAACAATCTAGAAGTGATGGGCAAATTCCTACAACTTTACAATCATCCAAAGTTAGATAAAGAAGAAAGAGAACACATAAACAGTCCAATTACAAGCAGCAAAATTGAAACAGTAATCAAAACCCTCCCCAAAATAAAAGCCCAGGACCAGATGTCTTCACAAACTAATTCTATCAAACATTCAGAAATGAACAAGGACAACACAGAAAAAGAAAACTACAGGCCAAATTCTCTTATGAACACTGATGCCAAAATTCTCAATAAAATCTTAGCCAACAGAATCCAACAATACATCAAAAAGATAATTCACCATGACCAAGTAGGGCTTATTCCAGGGGTACAGGATGGTTCAATACCTGAAAATCAATTAATGTAATACAACACATCAACAAAAAGAAAAACAAAAACCATGTGATCGTATCAATAGATGCTGAGAAAGCATTTGACAAAGTTCAACATCCATTTATAATGAAGGCCCTCGTAATTCTTGGGATAGAAGGACCATACCTTAACATATAAAGGCCATATATGACAAGCCCATAGCCAGTATCATTCTCATTGTTGAAAAGCTAAAAGTCTTTCCCTTAAGATCTGGAACAAGACAAGGATGTCCACTCTTACTACTGCTTTTCAATATAGTACTGGAAGTCCTAGCCAGAGCAATAATACAAGAGAAAGACATATAAGGAATCCAAATCAGGAAAGAAGAAGTAAAACTATCACTATTTGCAAATGATATGCTAATATACATAGAACATACAAAAACTCCACAGAAAAACTAATCAAAATAATTAATAGTTTAATAAAGTAGCAGTATCCATAAATCAACAAACAAAATCAGTAGCCTTCCTATATGCAAACAATCAATCTGAAGAAGAAATCAAGAAAACCATCCCTTTTATAATTGAAACCAAAAAAGAAAAAAATCAAATACTTGGGGATAAACCTAACAAAAGAGGTGAAGGACCTCTACAAAGAAAATTATAAAACATTGTTAAAAGAAATAGAAGCAGACACAAAGAAATGGAAAGACATCCCTTGTTCATAGATTGGAAGAATTAACTTATCAAAAGGTCACCCTACCAAAATCAATTTACAGATTCAATGCTATTCCAATGAAAATTTCAATGGCATTCTTCAAAGAAATAGAACAAATTTTGATGAAATTCATATGGAGCCACAAATGAAAAAAAAAAAAAAAAAGAAAAGAAAAGAAAAGAATTGCCAAAGCTCTCCTGACTAAAAAGAAGGGGAAATGGATGTATCACAGTTCCAGACTTCAAATTATACTACAAAGTCACAATAATTAAAACTGCATGATACTGGAACAAAAACAGACACAGAAACCAATGGGTTGAATAGAAAACCCAGAAATAAACCCACAGACTTATGAACAACTAATCTTTGACAAAGGAGCAAAGAATATGCAATGGAATAAAGACAGTTTGTTCAATAAATGGTGCTGGGAAAACTGGACTGCTACATGCAAAAGAATGATGCTAGACTACTGCCTTACACTATGCACCAAAACCAACTCAAAATGGATTAAAAAATTAGACATAAGACCTAAACCATAAAGTATATGTAAGAAAATATAGGCAAAATGACATGATATACATCTCAGTAATATCTTTAAAGACATATCACCTAAAGCAAAAAAAAAAGCCTTTAAAGACACATCACCTAAAGCAAATAAACAGCAGGGATTACATCAAATTAAAGAGCTTCTGTACAGCAAAAGAGACATTAACCAAAACAAAGAGACACCCCACTAACTGGAAGAAAATTTTTGCACATAATATTAATTGATAAAGGACTGATCACAAAGATCTAAGAAGAGCTAATGAGGCTCAACAAAAACAATATATGACACAGTCAAAAAATGGGCAGAAGTGCTAAAAAGACACATTTCCAAAGAAGAAATGCAAGTGGCCAACAGGAATATTAGAAAAAGCTGAACATCATTTGTAATCAGGGAAATGCAAATAAAAGCACAAGGAGGTAACACCTCACACCAGTGAGAATGGCACATATTTAAAAAAAAAAACTAGCAACAATAAATGTTGGAGGATTCTGAGACGATGTGGAGAAAAAGGAACTCTCCTACACTGCTGCTGGAAATGCAAACTGGTCCAACCACTATGGAAAGCTATACAGATGTTCCCAACCTACAAAAAATGCACCTTCCACATGCTCCAGCAATTCTACTCTTAAGTAGCTACCCAAAGGACACAAACATAGATAAGTGGATCAAGATGTGGTATATTTATACAATGGAATATTACTCAGCAATCAAAAAGGATAAATTCATGCCATTCGATGCAACATGGATGGAGCTGGATGGGATGATGCTCAGAGAAATAAGACAGAAAGAAAAAGAAAAATACTGTATGGTTTCACTTATAGGAGGAATGAACTAAAAAATGGGGGGAAGAGAGTAAGTATAATAAAGGAAAAATCAAAATCATTATGCAATTATAGATCAGAAACATGCTGTAGGGGAGAAGTAAGAAGGTTCAGGACAGGTGAGAAGAGCACACAGAATTATGGTGGTGGTGTATGGATGAATTGGTAGTGGGAATTGCACAGGGAAATCATACACTGTAAAAATATGAAGGATGATATAATAAATATACATTAAAAAACAAACAAAAAAGAATGTTCTTTGTGTTCACACTCTGAGGGTATGCATTTTATTTTAAAATACCATAATTAAAATGCATGATGCCCCTGCTGAGGGGTTATAGACTATTGAACAAACATCTAAAATATGGCAAGTAGCTAGCAATTTTGCCCACTGCTTAGAAGAGATGTTTTAAGAAGATAAAAGTTGCCAAAGGGGAAAGCAGGAGGGGAAGTCTCTCTCCTGGAGTCACAAGGAGCAAGCACAGAGGAAAAGGGAGTTGGGGGAGGGGACAGTGGAATATAAGATTGCTTATTGGGTCATGCTTACAAGTAACAAGCCACAACCAACAAAACATCCCCCTCCCCCATATTTGGAGAGAGATCTAATGTGTTCATTATCCCTATGTCTGGCATCACAGCAACCCACATGCAGTAGCTCCTCATTCCACATCGCTACTAGACATCTCCACTTGGAAATTCATTGAACACTTCAAACTTCTAATGTCCTAAACAAACTCACAACTTTCCCACCAAACCCTGCTCTTAATCCTTTTCTCAACTGCTATGAAACTCATCCAACTGTTCCAGTTAGAAACCTAAATCATCCTAGATGTG
Organism: Galemys pyrenaicus; assembly: GCA_019455555.1. Taxonomy (NCBI): domain Eukaryota; kingdom Metazoa; phylum Chordata; class Mammalia; order Eulipotyphla; family Talpidae; genus Galemys; species Galemys pyrenaicus. Next base: position 4,752,460 of record JAGFMF010011718.1, on the reverse strand, counting down.
TCCTCCCACACTGAATTTGTCACCAAGGCTCACCAATTCTCCCTGATTATCAAATGAAGCCCTTCCTTTCAATACCACTGTCACCGCCCAGAATGACCCATTCATTGTCTATTATTTAGATCAAATGAAATAATCCATGTAAATGGCTGAAAAGTATTTACATGTAGCAAATATTTGTCAGCCATCATAATGAAACTGTTTTTGGAAGCTGTATGGAATATTATTTGTAATCATTCAGTCTTTGTTAAATACATACTTGGTTTCATATATACTATCTTAAACAAATTACCTAAGTGTTTTATATGTCAGTTTTTCAAAAAAGTATATTATATATAATTAATGCCAGAGGTGGTAATGAGAAATGTATGAAGTGAGGCAGTCAATGCCTGGCACTTAAGTGCTCAATAAATGTTAGCTATTGTTATTATTAAAGAGACATTTTTTAAGATTTATTTATTTATGCATACAAGAGCTGGGGTACAGGCCAGAGTCGCGGGAGGTGAGAGGAGTCAGAGTGGGGAGCAGAACAGGTAGATGGACCAAAATACACTGCTGAGGGGAGCAGCGGGTAAGGCAGGAGAGGTCTGCTGTGCCATGTGGGTCCCCTCCCTGGCCGGGGATCCAACTCGCACTCCTGTGCTGTGGAGGCTTCACAGTGTAGCACTCAACCCGCTGCACCACCAGGGAGGCCCTATTAAAGAGACTTCTAAGAATTCTCTTTGCAGTTTCATTTCCTCTAGTCTGAATTCCACAGAACCACAATAACTACCTTTTCTAATGTGTATTTTTGATCATGTGACTCATTCTCTTATCTAAAATAAAATAATGACTCCCTGCCCCATTGACAGAATACAATTCCGAGCAGGATGTAATATATATAAACACTTCCTTATACAAATGATGCCTACCTCCCTACATCCTATCCAGCTCAGTTTCCTATTTGGTATCCATTGATATAATAGTTCCTCAAAGTATTTCCTCCTCCTCTTAGGTCTTCATACATGTTGCTTCCTCTATTTTAGAAAGTCCTGCCAATATCAGTATCTCCCTTCCTGGGTCCATTCAAGTGTGAGTTCCATGAAGGACCAATTCTGACCTGGTCTCCTGTCTCCTATAATACAGGGTCCCATGCTCATTTGTGATGGCAAACATTGTACAATGTGTCACGTGCACATCTGGCCCTTCTGTTTAGTTAATATTCTCCCCATCTTTAATGCGAGCTCCACGAAAGTAGGTGCCTATCATGTTCATCTCTGCATCTTCATATTCTAGAATAGTATCAGGCCCATAACTGGGACTCAGTGAGATGTTTGCTATTACAACAAATAAGAGCATAAGATTTACCTTGCAAAGTCCAAGCATCAGCACAAATAATAAAGACCTACAGAGAGGATACCACCCACAGATTAATGATAATAAGATGAACAGGAGTTACCTAATCCAATTCCACATAATTCAGTTGTAGAGATTTTAGGGGCTTCAGAGAGAAACTGGAGCACACTTTATAAGTGAACCGAAGGCAGCTAAGAGATTTGGTGACTTTTTCACAATTTCCCCAGATCTCATACTCAGGGCCTATGACTATCCAAAGCCAGCTCTCATTTCTCCACAACGTTGCTAGCATGCTGCCTGCTTTATAGTACAATTAGTTAGAATTCTTGTGAAACCTGAAAAATGGGCCAGAGAAGCATTATGAAAATGCAAATTATGATCTACTTAACATATAACTCTTTTCTTAAAGTGTATTCCCAATACCAAAAATGTGCTCCAAGGAACACTAAGACTTTGAGAAAAGCATCTCATAATAAAAAATTACTGGGAAATGTTGCCTACAAACATAGGCCTTCTAGAGATTATATGTTAGCATATGAAGGGACTCTGATAATCACTACAGGGAACATATTTAAAAATTCATTCCAACCAGCCTTAACCAAAGTAATGAAAACACAGACCTTTCCTACAACATACCATCCTCAGTCAGCCAAATGTATTGTGTAAAAGGTGGCGCAGTGGGTTAAGCAGCGCATTATGAAGCAAACCGCAGCCGGCCAGGGAGGGGGACCCACATGGTGCGGCAGACCTCTCCTGCTGTGCCCGCTGCTCCCCTCAGCAGTGTACTTCTGTTATCTGCCTGTTCTGCTCCCCGCTCTCTGTGGTGAATCCTCTCGCCCCCCGACACCTCTGGCCTGTGCCCCAGTGCTTGTATGCATAAATAAATAAATCTTAAAAAAAAAAAAGTAATAAACAAGTAAATATTTAAAAAAAAAAAAGTTGACATAGGCCCTTTCTCCCTACTCTCCAGACAAAGCGTGCCTTTGCAGCGCAAGGGATGTGGATGGCACAGTCCGGGAGATGGGCTGCCTCGAAACTCCACCCAGTATCTCTGCAGCGCTAATGTCACTCAGGGAAGTCTTCTTCTATACCACATTAAGAACAGGAATTATATCAGTCTTTTTAAACAGCATTCTTTATACGGGGTAAAATAACAAGAGCCCTGGAAAAGAGATCATATTCACTCAGTCTTTCAACAAATGTACCCATTCAAAAATAATAATTAAATAAAAAATAAATATCACTGAAAAGACATGCATGAATTACTGTGACTTTTTGCATTTAAATCCTAAGTCAACAAGGGCCTCCCTGGTGACACAGCTGGTTGAGTGTCGTACTGTGAAGTATCCGCAGCACAGCAACACAGGTTCAATCCCCCCCCCAATTTGCAGGGGGACCCACATGGTGTCTCAGACCTCTCCTGCCTCGCCGCTGTTCCCCTCAGCAGTGTATTTCGGTCAATCTGTCTGTTCTGCTCCCCGCTCTGTCTCTGGTGAATGCTCTCACCTTCCATGACTCTGGCCTGCACCCTAGATCTTGTATGCATAAATAAATAAATCTTTAAAAAATAATAAATCCTAAATCAACTATGAAAGAAATACTCAAAAGTGCCTTCTATTTTCTGGCTAAACTGCTTTGACTGTTTATCTTTCCCAAAATGTTAATTATGAAATCTATGAATTTGTGGCAGTTAAGTTCTCTGCAAACATAAAATAAGACTGATGACATTTATTATATTGCTGTGTTGGAAGGTTAAAAAGAGGCAGTATGTCTGCAATGCTTAGAACACAGGGTAGCACATAGTAAGTGTTCATAAAAAGATGAAATCTTGCCATTTGTGACAACATGGATGAAACTGGAGAGGATTTTGCTGGCAAATTAAGTCAGAAAAAGAAAGATAAACACCAGACGATTTCACGCATATGGGAATATGGAGAAACAAAACAAAGGAACTGACAAAACTAAACCAAAACAAACCCTGGAAATATGAATGTTGAATTGAGACTGCTAGAGGGGGAATTTAGGGTTGGGAGCAAAGAGGGGCACCTGATGAACTACGTGAAAGACTTTGGGTGCCTTGGTGGAGGGTGGGATGTGGTGACGTACATCTGAAGAGCTGTGAGCCTCTTCCCTAAAATATATATAGTAATGTAAACCCATGATACCTCAGCAAAAAATTAGTAAAAAAAATATTAATACAAAGTGAAAGAATTTTTAATGTAATAATAGTAAGTTGTCATTACCCCATTGTATAGATAAACCATAAATAGTGAAAAGAAAGCCCTAGCAATGATCATAATTTTCAAAGGTAATACACGACAATGGATAAAAGCAAGGCCTCAGGAAACACACAGACCAGAGTGTGTATCCTGGTTTTCTCTTTTTTTTTTTTTTTTAAAGATTTATTTATTTATGCATACAAGCACTGGGGTACAGGCCAGAGGTGTGGGAGGTGAGAGGATTCACCACAGACAGAG